>PVKA01012213.1:14149-58596 GCA_004027165.1 Ctenomys sociabilis
AGGGAAGGGAGAGGAAGGGAAGGGAAGGGAGGAGGTAGGAGAAAGGACCCCAAGTCCCAGGGTTGGGCTTTGTGGTTTTCTCCTTCTCATGACTTCCATGGCCTAATTCTCACTGTCTTTGTAGAAATCTTTCACACAATCCCCTTTTCTACCCAAATCCTGATTCCATTAACTCAAACTATTTTAGTCTGAACCAAACAAAATGGCAATATGTGATGAACCCATGTAAATTAAAAATTTTTATCTGGGCACCTTAGCCTCCTTATTAACCTTCTTATTTAATCTCATTTCCTTTAAATTAATGTCAGGCACAGGCTCATTTTGAACTCCCTCAAAATAAAAGCAGAATAATTTGATAGTGCAAGTCAAAGCCTAATGCTCTCTTTTTGCACTATGGCTATTTTTTAAACTTTTTGAGATGCATGATTAAATACTTATTAGTAAACTGATTATATAGTGTCTTGGATTTTCTTCCAAATAATGTGGGCATGATAGAAGTGAGAAGAGGATATAGGTGAAACAAGCTCAGCTATGTGTTGATTATCACTGAGAATGTGTGATGGTTCTATGGACATGACTGTACACTTTGACCTACTTTTATGTATGTTTGAAATTTTCAAGAATAAAAATTAATTTTTTTCCCACAACACTGTTATACCAAGATTCAAGATTCTGTGTATAATTCAGCTGATTACCCTGTACTCCAAAAGGAAGCACACCTTGCTTTCTCTGCCTTCACTTACCTTTTTCCATGTGTAGTCATAGCCATCCACATTTACCACTGGCATAATATAGAAATCCATGTGTCTTAGAATATTGGTATATAGCTTCTCTTTCCCATAGAATTGGGTTACCTACAAATTAAACCAAGCATTATTAGTAACATCTAATTTTAAGTCCACCTAAACTTCTTGGTGTTTGCATGTGTTTTTTTTTTTTAAAGTTATTTGATGAGATTCATCTTTGATGTGTGTTAATAACTTAATGTAGGCTACATTCTTCTGCCAACTGGTAGTAAATGCCTTCCTTGTATGTGTTCCAAGTAGTCTTCTCATGTAATGAAGACAGAAAATAGAACCACACATTTCTGAATGGTTGATCAAGAAATAAAATGATTTGTTTATTAACGCCATGAAGCTTTTCTGGATATGGTGGTACATAGCTATAATCCCAGCATTCAGGAGGCTGAGGCAAGAAGACAGCCATGAGTTCAAGGGCAGCCTGGGCTACATAGTGAGTTCAAGGCCACCCTGAACTATATAGCAAGGCCTGTCTCAAAAACAAAACAAAACACAAGGGTCATATTAAAATTCTTTACTATGAATAATCACTTATAGAATGTGAGAGAAAAGAAAGAAAAAAATACCAGTATACCAGTATTTTGTTTGTTCAATTTTTAAAAAAAAAAACCTACTACAGGTAAGAAATAGAAGCTTATTTTATGGCCTGAAATTTTATGGCCTGAAAAATATGTTTTAAATAACTGAGCAACCATTTTTTTCTTTTAAATAAATTGCAATTCAAAAATATAGTATAAATCTTAAAACAAAAATTAAGATTAAGCAATATTCAGAAAATTAAATACTAATTAATTAAAAATTAAATGTTTCAAAACAATTGAACTAAGAAAAAGTTTTCATGGTAGTAAAGAAGTACTAAGAATAAAACATAAGATAAATACTGTAATGACCAATAAATGACCATCACTTCTGACAGTTTGGGGATAGGATACCAAACAAAGTTCTAGTATGTTGTGGACATGGATAATGACCATGACATTTACTGGTGTCCAGGTATCACTTGTGGGACTGAGCTACAGCTATTTTCTTGAAATCCACCCTGTAGACCCATATGGAATCTTGACCCACAGGGTGCAAGAAAAGTCCATTTGTAGAGCATGCTGATGGAAATATTTTGCTTCTTCACACAAAAGAATAACTGAAAAACTACTATTGTATACCTCTTATTGTCCTGTGTTTAACTGTTTGCCCTATTTGGTGGGTTCTTTCCATTCTCATTCATGGGGTTGTGATCATTTTGCTCCCTCTCTAGAACATCAGTTAATAGTCTGTGTAGGCTTTGTCATCATGAAATTCTTTAGTTGGAGCAACCATTTAAATACACTTTTATGTTACACATTTGTGAACTTCTGTTGGTGTCATTTTCTAGTAAGATTATAGCATTTATCCTTAGAACAAAATGGAAAAGCAGTTACTTTCAAATTAATAAAACGTGTGTCATTTTAATATTTATGTAGGCTTCACTTTCAATAGATGTGGCATAGTAGTTTACTCATCTGCTTCTCTCTCTCTATTTTTCTACCTTCCCACTGGCTGGATGAGAGTCCTTCAGCAAAAAGTGAGATGAGAGAGCTGACTAGTTGACCTGAAGTCTTCTTATCTCATATCAGGACTCCAGCAGGAAGGAGCTGACTGAGGGCTGACAGAGCCCATACTCTGTGTGCCAAGTTCTACCTTCAGGTGTGGCTGCAGCTGTAATCCCAGGGCAAGGGATGGATAATTTTCTTTAATAGATTTATTGAGATATAATTGATACACTAGAAAATTAAGTTTTAAGGTATAAAATCCATGGGTTTTTAGTATATTTGCAGAGTTGTGCAACTCTCACTGTTATCTGATGTCAGAACATTTTCCTCCCCACCACCACGGCCAAACCCTGGGTCCCTTAGGAGGACTCCCATCATGCTCCCTGTGGATATCTAGTTGTCTTAGGAAATGATAGCTTTTTTGGACTCCTCATAAAGGCATTACAGAGGCCAGTAGTAAGCCTGTCTAGGTGTACAATCAGAGGTGAGGGCCCAAAGCAGTCGGAATTGGTGATGCTATGAGGGGCAACAACAAAATAAAAACCAGACTGTAAGGAGAGTGTCATAATTTAAAGAAGGAACAGAGGGAAGCTGGTTTCCAAGAAGACATTCATGCTGTTAGAAGCAGTGGGCCCTCAAGGAGGCTGACCTGGGTTGGATATTTTCCTAATTAGCTATAGGTTATAAAATCAGAGTCTGATGGTGATGTCTTCTTTGTCAGTAATGTAGAGATTATCTGCATGTAGGGTTATGTAGATACACAACAATCCAAGAGATATTCCTTGTCGTCACTTATTATTTAATAAAGTATTTCCAGATTTTAACCTTTCCAGTGATTTATGCTTCAAAAATAGTTTATTTACCTAATCATGCACTAAAGTGATATAACCTACAAAGTATTACAAATTGTGTAGTTCTAGAATAGAACTCTCAACTGTGATTAAAGAAATCATTTTTTAGAATAACATTTCAGCTAACTTGAACTTATTTGCACATCTAATATTTTTTACTGTTAACTCTGATGTATGTATTGTAGGCCTGGCCAAATATATGTTATTTAGTGCTTTTTTGTGGCACTATTTGGATGTATTTATGGTATGGTTTTACATCTGTCTAGTGAATGAATCACTCTTAATAAAATGGATGGCTACAGGAATTATGGAATTCCAGACACATAAAAGACAACGCATAAATACTTGTTGAAGGTATAATTTATCAACAGGGCAAGTAACCTAAGTTAAATCATGGTTCTACTATTAAAAAAGAAAAGAAGAAAAAGGAAAATGGGGGATGTGGGATCCTAGGGGCAAGTGTGTAACTAGAGGAGGGAGGTACAGGGCAGCATTATTGAGTTGGCACAGGATCACTTGGGTCTTGGCCTCCCCTGGCTGGCAGTGTGCTAAAGTTTCACCTTTAATATAGTTCTAAGTAACAGCAGCTATCCAGGTAGTAACCCACTGCCATTTGCCAGAGCTCAATTAGTATATATAGGTATATGAGACATTGCGTGGAAGGTTTTTAAATAAATTTATGCTCATTACCATTAGAAATATGGTAATGAGCCATCTTTACTATATCAGTAAAGTGTCTATTGAGCTCTACTATATATACACAGATGTTATTCAAATGCAGTGTAGTAATTAGCCCAATACTAGATAATATTTAGGTGCCTTCTGGACCTCAAGTTTGTATTTGAGCCAAGCTCTGTGAAATTTCTCCATGGCAGGAGTTCAGAGGGAAGAGCAATAAGAAAGGTTGTGGTGAAAGTACTAGGCCAGGAGTGATGACTGGCACATATGCACTAGGCCCTTAGAACGCACCAGACTCTGAGCTGGGTTTTAGGTGTGGCAAAGCTGGCTGCACAAATCAGCCTCAGTCCTGCCTTTGCAGAATTAGAAGGCTTGTAGCTCTGACCTCTTGAGAACCAAGGTGAGGCGCAGAGAAAAATGACAGGCTACAAGCTTCCTAAGATGGGTTACTATCTTTTCTGAAATTGGGCTATAATATTTCTGCAATCTCCTTTCTAAGTTGTAGAAAGGAGAGAAATGTAAAAATTAAAATTGCAGTTCACATTTGAGCATATTGACTTTTTAAAGTAAAATTTACCCATACAAAATTTTTTGAAAGGTAAATATTTTATTTTTCTTTTCTTCTAACAGTGGTTTGAACCATCATGAAAGTCAAATGACTTGAATTAATTTTAGGTACAATAAGATGCAAGTTCTTAAATGTCTATTCAATAGAAGCACATTAACTCAAGCTGGTTTACATTGTTAGGGCAAAATACTTGTCTGTTCAATCCTTGAACTATATCTTATTCTCTACTGAATTTCATTTGATAAATAATTTTGATTTATAAATAATTTTCATAAATTTTAAAAATAACTTGTGAAATAAATATTTTAACATTAGAAAGATTATACAAATAGGTAAAGGATGGGATTATAGCAGAAAGGAAAATGTCATGCTAAGAGGGACAGCAATTAGAAGCAACTTCACCAACATGAATTAGATTCAAGATGGATTGGAATTTCTTTCCACCCCTTCTCAGATTCAGTGAAGAAAAAACAATACTCTTTCTTGCTTACACTTTTCTCTCTCTAATATGTACTGCTCTCTCTGTTAAAACTACCTAATTTGAGTAAGGTTCAAGATTAGAAAATGAGTTCTGCTAAGAGGTGGGTGAATTGAAACCCATCTCATTTGGTCCAGATAGCATGAATGGTGGCTGGAAATTTCTCAGTAGCATCAGAGATGCTGCTCTGGAGAAAAATGAAATGGCAAGGCAAGTGACAGTGGATACATCGTTTGTTATAGATCTAAGTGACAACCTTTCGATTTCCTAACTCATTTACTTTATTATTGCGTATTTGTGAACATAAAGATTACAATCACTGTTATCAGAAAGATACATGATTTATCTTTCCAGTGGTATGATTCTTGTACAAGTCATTTGCCATGGCTTTATGTAGATAGGTAATGTTTACCCAAGAGTTTCATGTGCTCATAGGTGAGGCCTTTGGAAGGTTTTTGGGTTATGCAGGCTTATGATGACTTGGTGTTGGGAGCATGAGCCGGGTTGGAAGAGGCAGGTGTTTGGGACATGGCCTGAAGGGTTTGTCTCCTTTCCTGCCTCCTCCCTTGACAGTTTCTATGCTTCTGGGACTCCCTGCTCAGGGCAGCCTTCCTCTGCCATGCTTCTCTGTCATTCCTTCCTGTGTCTTGGAGCCAGCCGACCATGAACTGAAACAGGAGCCAAAATCAACTTCTCTTCTTTAAGCTAGGGAATTGTGTCTAGGTGATGAGAAAGTTACTAAGACATAGGAGTAGAAGATATGTACACCCATTTCGTAGGAACTGAAGTATAATTTTTACTGTTCTTATTTGTTATAGAGGATTGTAAGTGTTCCTTTTTTTCTTTTTTTACTTTTATGACCTGCTACTAGTCTTATATATCACTTTTTTGATGCCAATTTCTTCTTCAGATACAAAATTTCCCATTAGGACTCAGGATAAAGCATTATCTTTTTTTTGTAAAGGTACACTTCCTATTAAGTTCCCAAAGCAGAATGTGTCAAAAGATACTTAGACAATTCAAATATATGAAGAAATGTAAAGAAGGACCCAACTTAGATAACTGCTTCAGACATTTCTTCTATGTAGTAAAAATATTATGATCATCATACTATCTGTAAGTTACTTTCTAATATTTAGCCCCAGATAGAAATGTAGAAAGGAAAAGATCAGTTCTCTAACAGGCAATTTAAGTACTGAAATCAGAGTCTTCAAATGCTATGTGCATAAAAGTCACTCAGAATACTTGTGAATGTTGTGGCTTCTTCAGGCTCATGTCCAGATTTTGAGTCGAGAGCACCACGATTTGAAGTGGGAAATGCATCACAGTCATACGCAGTGGATGTTGACCCAGGTGAACGTGGCTCCCCAAGATGAGAAGCAGTGGCCTAGTGTGAATACTTACATAGCCTATGAACCACAAACAGAAAGCTGGAGAGATCCATTCCCTGGCGTGGATTCCACAGTCAATCCAAATGGCATTCCTTGCTGTCTGTTCTTTTCCAGAAACCTCAAAGGAAACCAAAAAGAAGCTGAAACAGTAAATCTGAGTATAATAATTTTTAGTTATATGGTGCTTATACTTAGTCTTTTCCAAAAATCTATAGAAAGTATATGCATTAAGCTGGGCATGGTGGCACATGCCTGTAATCCCAGCACTAGGGAGGCTGAGGCAGGAGGATTGTTGTGAGTTCAAGACTGGCCTGAGCTACAAAGTGAGCTTAAGGCCAGCCTGAACTGCACAGTGAGACCCTGTCTCAAAAAGACAAAAAAAAAAGAAAGAAAGAAAGAAAGTATATGCATTGCTGTAAGTATTCCTTTGAGAAATTTCAAGGAAGGTTAAAGGTTGGTGAGAACAAATGGCATAGCTAACGTTATACTATAGTGTGAGTTGGACTGATGCTTGCAGTCTGGAATCTTGATTTATAACTCTCTTTATCTCCAATTTTTGATCTGCAAACTTAAGTTGTTAACCTCTGCAATTAACTGGTTGCTGAGAGCTGCATTTGAAAAGGTAGGAGCAGAGACTAGAAGGCTAGTGTTTTGAACCATATAGTTACATTTCAGTGAGAGGTAGATGGGTGTATATTGGTCAAGCAGCCTTCCACAGGAGGTATGGAGACAGGAGGAACAGAAAGGCGCCTGTCATTTTGCCTAGAGTGCATACCTTTTATGCGTAGACTATTTCCCCACCTCACACAAAAAGGACTGCACGTGTAGCTTTACAGAAACTGATACTAGAAGGAGCAGGAGACCTTCTTACCATTCACAGCATTATGGTTACTATACGGCGCTAAATCTGCAACAAGAATTTCTACTCTTTTCTCAATGATAGCCTTTGAAGTGTTTAGATGAGTTCTCAAGAACAATTTCAAAATTTACATAATTTTAAATATTAGTTAAAGCACAATAGAGTACGGAGGAAAGGAAGGAGATTGTTATAAAATCCAACAAAACATATAGAGGTAAATTTAAACTAAGAAAATGATACATTAAATATTGCCATGCACCGCTCTCATATCGAAACATATACCACTCTGATAGCCAGAAACAAAGTAAAAAAGAAAGTCAAACTGTCTTACTAACAATCTATTTAACATGAACAAAGTTTCAACTTGTCTGGGTTAGTTGCCCTACTTGACATTTCTAGCTGCAGAGCAAACCTCTGGCATTCTTTCTGACACTGAAAATATGGAGGAACACAGAGATTCATGTGTGTGCTCATCCTGCAGGAGTGAGACTAGGACAAAAGTGTCCATGGTGTGTACTTTTCCAAGGCATACATTAGGGTTCCAGCACAAAAGTTCCAAAAAGAACACACAACATGTGTGGCATACACAAGGGTGGATGCAGCACTACCTGGACCTAATTCAACTGACCAACTCAACCACTAATAGGACCCAACATTTTACATGTCTTGTTTGAGTTTGTGCTGTAAGTTAATGTCAGGAACTAGTTAAAACAGAAAATTCTTCACTCAAAATCTTATCTTTGGACGACTGAAGAGAGTCACCTATCATAACATAAGAAAATTCTATGTTACTAAATCTAAATGTTTTTCAGCAATCACATTTTTCAGAGATTCTTTTTAATTAATTTTTTTTCACCTTAGTTTTTATGTTTACAACTCATAACCCAGGAGGCCTGAGTAAAATTTCACAAGAGCACGAAGGGCACACAGCTGATGACATTTTCTCCCTTCTTCCCACATTTCACTCCAGCACCTATGACTGTACACATAGGCAAATAAAAAATAAAGAGAGCTATCCATGCAGGGTTCTGAGGCCCAGTTTCGGTTGTCGCGGAGACCAGTTTGACTTGCTGTGCCCAGGTCCAGGCGCCCTGTGGTGACGACTTCGGCCTGCAGGGAGGCCCCACTCCTTCTCTGCCTGCTTCAGGAGCACTCAGCCCAGGCCGGCTTGGGGCCCTCCACACCAGCACTGGGCCTCAGCGCTACACAGGCTTCATGCTAAAGGGCTCAAGGCGCTCGGCCTCTGGCAGCAGGCTGTTGAGCCACTCCATCAGCGGCACCATCTGGTTGATGCCTATCTGGATGTAGTGCAGGATGGCTGACATCTCGATGACTTTCTGGATCTGCTCAGCATATTTGGCATACCTTTTCCGGCGCTTCTGCATGAAGCTAAAGAGAGTTTCTACAGACAGATCCATCTCCTTGATTCATTTAACCAAAGCATTCTGATCAAAAGCAATGGCTTCCGCACACGGGTGCAGGTGATCCTGGTATCGGAAGCAGAGCTGCAGCACCTGCTGGGAATCCAGTTTCTCCAATTTGGCATTTGTTGGGGAAGTCTGCCCTCTCAACAGCCCTTTCAAAAGGGGCTGGAAGGTTGGGATCTCTTACAATTTGATGACATCTGGATCATTGCTGACATTCCGTGAGGCTTGAGAGCCCTGAGCTACAACCACAATATCGTCCATCTTGGCTCTATGCTTAGCTGGGGAAGGAGTCACAGCTCAGCTGCCGCAAATCGCTCCTTCCGCTCTTTTTAATTATTTAAGGGAGAGAGTGGTAAAAAACAGAACCACAGAATCAAAATGTGTAAGCAGGTAGGAATTACTGTGGTCCTTATACCTAAAACTCTATATTCAGTGGCTATATTCACAAACCTTTACCAAGGCCAGTTTATCTGAGAGAAAACTTTATATTCAAGGTACTATAAGTTGATCAGATTCTTTCCCATAAGATATTGCAATAGAAAATAATTAAATGCACAGTAATTAGAGCAGAGGATATTATATGAGCCTTTCTGCAAAGAACTCCAGCGTTGCCCATTTCCTATCCTTCCCTAGGTTTGATTGTTGGGTTTCTAACAAATGCCCACCCCTGTTTCTCTCTCTCTCTCTCTCTTTCTCTCTTTCTTCTCTCTCTCTCTCTCTCTCTCTCTCTCTCTCTCTCTAAGTCAGTCTATATGAAGTGTAAATGATGCAAATAAAATAGGAAGTTGAAAAATAATCTAGATCCCCTTATGAATGTGAGTGTTGAAGCCCACTGTAAATTAAATGGCCCATGTACTGTCACATAAACATAGGCAGAGTGAAATCTAGAACTGGAGCTTCCACTCTCACATTATCACTTCATTATTAAAGAAGTATTTAAAGATAATAACTGATCCCTAAGTAGTCAGATGTTGAAGTTGGGTACACTTAGAATACAAATATTCCCAGAGCTCAAAGAAAAAAAGACCCCACCAGACAACACCAGACAATTAAGCCCTCCTCTCAAGTTGAAAGGACAGTGATTTTTCTCACAACATCCAGGGACCGGCGAGATGGCTCAGTGGAATAAGCGCTTCCCTGGCAAATGCAAGGGCCTGAGTTCAACCCGCAGTTCTAAAAAAAAAAAAAAAAAAAACATACCTTCAAAACATAAAGTGGACGCTTCTCATAAGAGGATCCGATGTGAATTTTTCTAAGCATATCAGGGTGCTTCTCAGTTATTACTTCTATCCAAGAGTAGATCTATGAAAACAGAAACCAGTGGTTAGTCACAGGACAAGTTTGAACTATTTCTCTAATTACCTGAAGCAGATGGCTTCTTCATAAAATGAGACTCACCCTGAAATCTTTGTAGATGCAAGAATCAGAGAACTAAAACATTGGGGTAGGGTTTTTTTTCTGTTTATGAAAATTAATAAAATTAAGCTTTTGACAACTAACACTTAGAGAAAGTTAAAAAGTACTAAGAAATACACCACCAAGTTGAAAATGAATTTTTTTTTTTATATTTTAGGGAAGGGTCTACAAGGTGTAGTGGGTCTTACTACTAGATCCTACTCATAATGATCCACCTGTTTACAGCTTCCCAGAGCTGGGATTCCAGGCGCGTCACCACGCTGAGTCTCAATTTTCATTTTAGTGTTCCCCAAGAGTGGGGCCAGCATGGGAGGCTCAGAGATCGAAACCCTGGCCCCTGTGCCTACATGCAGGTGCTTTGGCCAGCCCGAAAAATTAAGCTTCAGAGTATGGATCCTGAATGTAATTTTTAGAAAATTCTTTTATTTTATTTTATTTTATTTTGGTGGAACCAGGGATTGAACTCAGGCCCTTGTGCTTGCCAGGGAACCACTTATTCCACTGAGCAGTCTCCCTGTGAATGTTATTTTTAAAGCTCATCACATCTCGTTTCTGCCTCTGTGCATCAGATCTTTGTACTACTCATTTAAAAGTTCATGTTTATATGAGACTTGAAAGATAAATTCATTGTTCAAGACTAAGAGATCTAAGGCACTGCCTTTACCCAGAACAAGTAGCCATGTTATTGTTTCCCACTGAACACTTGTATGAGTACAATGAGAATGGCAGAAGAACAAGAGGACAGCCTGGAAGGAAATCCATGCCACCATAAGAAATTTGATTTGGACCCCTCTCCTTCAGTGGCCCTTGAAGTTCTATCAAAATGACAGTAGAGAAAGCCAAAAGTTCCAGGACTGATTTTAAGCTAGCTTCAGATCCAAGCAGACACTGAATTCTCGTGTGGTTGGGGATCTCTGGGATTAGGGTTAGTCATATTTTAATACAGAACAACTGTGCCTTTTGAAATGGGAATCATCAACTCTTGACTTTATCTCTGGGATCTTTGCTAGAGCTGTTCTCAAATGGCAACCTTAGCATAGTCGATTACTTAAGATTTCCTGGTGTGAGTCAGTTGCACACATAGCAAGTAAAAGGTCCCAAGAAGAAAATCCTGCTTCCCACTAGGCCATTGTATGAAAAGGGCTGAAAAGAATTACTACTGATGAGGAAAAAAAGACTTAGGAGTTTTCTGGGACAAAGGCAGCTCTTGTCAACTGCCTAGAAAGGATTAGGATTAGAGAGCCAGGAAAAGAAGTTCGAAATATTTTTTGGAGTATCATATGGATGGACCGACGTGCAAACACTAAGTTCATATGGTAAAGTCCTAACACCCATTCCTTTAGAATGTGACTGCATTTGAAATTATATGATTCAGTTACAAGGCCCTATGTGTGGGTACTAATGGAAGATGACTGATGTCCTTTTAAGAAGAGGAAATTAGGAAGCAAAGAGACCCAGAATGTGGATTATAAATATTGGACACCAACAACTTAATCAAGGAGGGGTTTATTTTTTGTTTGTTTTTTCTTATAAATGTTAGTTATAAGTGTTGTTATGGGAAGTTGTAGTTTGTCTACAACAATGAGTTATCTAACTCTAAACATACCTCAAGGAACAATTGCAAGTTATGGTGGTCAAATAAATAGCTCAGTGGATTAAAGCGCCTGTTTAGGCAGCCACAGGGGCCAGAGTTCATCCCTGGCTGCCTGCTGGCCCTGCCCCTGGGGTGCCCTGAGGTGGTGATTGAGACTGGGTACGATGGCTCACACAGGTATTCTTAGCTCTTTGGGAGCCTAAACATAGGTGGATCACTATGAGTCCAATGTGTGCAGTGATACCCTGTGGACCCTGCAGACCCTTACTAAAATATACAAAAATAAATAAATAAAGTTATGGTGGTCAGAGAAATCCACACTAACCTATTGCAGCCTACACAAAACCAATAACAGTGGGACAAATAGAGGGGGTCAGCTTTATGAGAAAACAAATGATTTAGGAAACTTAAGAAAGGAGTGTTCTGTACTAGTAGGAAAGACTCTAGGATACAAAATTGCAAGTGTTTTTAACTCCAGTCCCTGTCCTCCCCTGCTTAAGCAAAGTAGAAGAAGACAGATAAAGCAAAGAGGCAACTTAGAAAACCTACATTTAGAAACCCTAAAAATTTGAGTAAAATGAAAGTTTGTTTTGCTTTTAAAAAGTTCAGCATTTCTTTTTTTTTTTTCATTAATTTTATTGAGAAACAAATAGCAATGAGGCAGTTTTAGAACCAATTAATAGAACAGTTTCAATAATTAATACATTGCATATTGTTATCTTCTTAGTGGTTATTCATAGCACAAGATGGAGACATGATATCCTGTCCAAGTCTACGGCCATACCACCCTGGACGCACCCAATCTCTTCTGATCTCGGAAGCTAAAAGCAGGATCAGGCCTGGTTAGTACTTGGATGGGATATCCTGTCCAATATTAGCACAAATCTTTCTTCTCATTGATATGAGAAAGTAGCTATATATCTATCCTAACTATTTTGTATAAAAATACAAAATGGTCCTTCCTTTGTATCCCCTTTTTTGGTTTAGTTTTGTTGGAGATGGATGTTCCATTGTCATTTAAATATTGTAGGTACATGAATTCAGCAAAATAATCCAATATAGTCCAGTAGTCCATAATAGTAGCGGGTTATCCATAAGACTGGCAATGTCACAAGTTTTTGACTTGAGCCTTTCACAACTCAGCATATTAATATGGCTTTTTTGTACTTCATTTTTATACTTTTCTGCTGGATGGTTAAGACCAACATAAAGCATGACATATATAACAAGAAATGTAACTTTTGTATCTGATAAGCTCAGTCAAGTTCCCTCAGGATTTATCCTGTAACCCTGTACCACAGTTTGCACATCCTTTTTCAGTGTCAGCCATGTGGATGAGCCATGGCCATTGCTTGACCAATTTGCTCTCTGTGAAAGTCTGAGAGAATGTTTTCCCTCCATGTGACTCTTCTTAGGCACACTCTACATCATTGATCATATTGCTCTGTGGCCCCATAATCTCCTTGATCAGAAAATTAGGGACACAACTGAGTTGCATGCTGTTACAATATAGTTTCTCCTATGTCCTGAGTTGTCACTAACCTTGAAAGGCTAGGACCAAAATGTTGGCTGTCCTTACAGCCCTTCTTTTTCTCAGATTTTTGGTCTGCAAACTTAGGCTGTTAACCCTCTAGGAGAGAAGCTTATTATTACCTTACAACATATGCAGGTGGGTTTAACCTTACTATCTGTCTGAATATGAAACACCTAAGGCATAACATGGAGCAGGTACTTTTCATCTACTATTGATATGTTAAACTTTAAGTCTCTACAGAATATGGAGAAAAAAATAAAAATATTTTAAAAATATGAATAAACAATTACATATTTTTACACAGAAATTTAGAAATTTAACTGTACACAGCATTGTAGCAGGACAGTCAGTGTTTCAAAAGGTCTGTTTTAGTGGTATGTCAGACCCATAGGAAAATAACCCCCTGTCAGTAATGTGCTCAAGTTGAACGGCCAACTCACACTTCAAAAGCAGGTGCGCACAGGTACCTGTGTGTCTTTCAACCCAGCCATGAGGCTCATGTAACGGCCATCACTGTGCAATGTTAGATGTCCAGTGTCCTCACTATAGGAAAGTGGGCAGGACAAGACATCCTTATGAGGTCATGAAGGAGACACATTTCCCACATCTGCCCAAATGATCTTTCTCTCTAAAGCAATTTTGGTACCCCATGATCAGGATAGTTTTATCCTTTTGGAAAAACACACATATCTCATACCCATGTATAATTTTTGTTTTTACGTTTAAATAAAAAATGCTACTCCACTTTGTGTTACAAATAGCAATCAAAGCAATAACAACTTCTTCTTTTTAGGTAGAGGCATCCATCAGTTTGTGATCATGGGAGGGGATGGAACCCCAACTAAGGAAGCACCACAGCAGAAAAGCAAAGGCCCTTTCCTCCCTGATCCCCAAACACTCTTCTTTCTTACTAATTCTACTTAGGAACTTGGTTATACCTTAAACAGTATAGCTTTCCACCAAAAGGAGAGAGATCCTCACCTACTCAAAGTCAGAATAAAAAGAAGTCAGGTCTTTGCCCTTTCAGCTACCTTAGAAAATTCTATACCCCCATGTTCCTTCATGAACACATCTGCTCTCGCTAGATAGCTACTCCAATGATAAGCACACTTGACCAAGTGGTTAGTTTCCCTGTCTGTGTTGCCACTAACTCATTAGAAAGCTTTTGTGATAGAGGAAATGGGGTGAGGGTGTGGTGACTAAGGACTTGATTCCTCTATCCTGGCCAAAGAAAGCATGAGAAATAAAAAGACCTTGATTTTACAGCCTTCAAGTTATAATAGGGACAAGTGGGATGGCTGGGAGATTGAAAAGCATTAGAGTAGTGTGAAGCATAAGGAGGGGCTCAGTGCTGGAGTCTAGTCCACTTAGTGTTGGTACCGGAGGGCTTATCACCAGTCTCATTGAAAAGACATGCGAGATGAGGGCTTCTATCACAGCAGAGGGGTCACAATTGGTGGAAGGAGCCTTCTCCTGGATGACAATTCTGGGAATGGAGATGCTGGTGCTATGGGTGGCTATGCCATCAGAAAAAGGCATCAGTGTTGGAGGTTTCATGGAATCCCATCAGGTGCCAGGTATTGTCCAGGCTCTCCTTGGGATCATAGGTGTAGCTGTGTTTAGTTTCCACGTGGCCTCCTCAGTGTACTTCAGACCATCCTCCTCTCATGCAAACTTTGTGCTGAAGTTGTTACAGCACCTGCCACCACCCAAGTTCTCACTCGAAAGTCCTCACCCACATTATGCAAGATAAAATGGGCTGTTCAGAGTTCTCCCATGGAGATTCTTGAGAGTCCTGTTTGGAATTCCCACTGGGCAGGCATCATTTCATCATTCATCCCTATAATATTGACTCTGGTGTACAAAAAGGCCTAATAATGACCCTCTACAATATCCTCACTATCAGCTTTGCCTGCTCCCCTACAATGCTAATATAGACTTTAGAGCTGAGGAAACTGTTGGAAGCCCAGCCCAAGGGTGCCCATCTGTCCCCTAGAGAGTATATTCCTGCTCCATCCTTAACCAGTGGTGCTGGTTGCATACTGTAGCAGCTGGTGCTTAGTAAGAAAACATTTAGTGCAAGACATACAAATATATAAGAATGTACAAGATTGACTTACAGTCACCATCCACGGAGTCATATGTGGAAAAGTACAAAGAAGCTGCCTATGTGCTGCGGATCTAAAGGATCCAGTAGAAGACCTGAACCCACCATGGTGTCCCATGTGCGTTTATCCGTATTTGCACTTGAGTCCCATGTAAGTTCATATCAGGAGTGAAGAGTCTGCCCTGGAAAGATGAAGAGTCTGTGCTGGAAGCCAGCAGATAATGTCCAAGGTGAAGACTGGAACTTTTCTGAAGAAAGCGAAATGTGCCTTCCTCCTTCATTTCCCTTTTATTCCATTCATGCCACAAGTGTGTTGTTTGGTGCCACTTATGCCCAGAGTAGGTCTTCTGTCTTCAGAAAATCCCTCCAGTTAACTGTAACACATATCGTGTCACTTATCCATTTAGGTGTGCCCTAAATTGGTCTCTGTAGGCTTCCAATTATACTACTTGGGCATTTCATAAAACATTTATTTATTGTTAATTCTACGGAAGAGGTCCTGAAACATCCATAGGAATAAAGCACCTGTCACCAACGGAGCCTTTCATGTAGAAAATGCAAGAGCCATCAAAATTCTACCCAGACAACTAACTTCTGCACTCTTGTGCTCAGCCTTGTGGCACAGCCCTTCTCGGGTACCATCAATCCAGATATACATGTCTTGGACTTTGTTACCCTGAGGCAGGAACACATTCACCTGTTTGATGCCTTTGTTCAAATGTTACCCTTATGAAAACAGCAATCAGAATGTAGCAGCACATTAGCTGTGAAGTCCCTCGCAGAGCAGAGCCGCGAGGCCCCTGCAGCTGACTGAGAAGATGGGAGAGATAGCAGATTCCTTTGAAAGCCAGGTCAAGATTGAGGCAGGAGGATCACCACTCTGAACCTAGCTGAGCAACTTCGTGCCAGGTGGGAACTTGATGAGGTGCCTGCAGTGGAAGAGGCTCTGAGTAGTGAGCGGGTACATGAGCTATGAGAGTGAGGGGAGGGCATCATGGAGGAGGCCAGTGTGTTGTCCAGCACCCAGGTCTTCCCCCATTCTTGGTTCTGCTGAGAGGTTTATTTTGACTCTTGGTTTTTAAAGGATTTGTCCATGGCTGGATGGCTGCATGGCGGAAGGGCACAGGAAGGAAAGGTATTTACCCCATGGTGGCCAGAGAGTGGAGAAAGAAAGGGAAGAACCAAGGACAAATATATACTCTTCCCAGAGAGCCCCCAGTGACCCACCTCCAGAAAGCCTATCTCTTATACCACATTTAGCTACTGAACTCATCAGTAGATGAATCTGTGGATGAGTGCAGCATCCCAATGGCCTAATCACCTTCCAAACATGTAAGGCTTGGTGGCGGGTTATATCTGAAATATAACATGAATACACAGAGGAAAAACCACGTGAGAATACAAGAAGCAGCCATGTACAAGTCAGTGAGAGCAGCCTCAGAAGCAAGCAAACCCACTGACATCTTGACTTCAGACTATCAGCTTTGCCTGCTCCCATACAATGCTAATATGGACTTTAGCTCTAGAAGTTAAAGTACTTTAGCTTCTAGAGCTGTGAGCTAATAAATTTCCCACGTCTAACCTACACAGGTTTGTTATGAACTCTCTAGCAAGCCAACACAGTCATAGATTTGTTTTTTCTTCTGTCATTGCCAACAAGTAAGAAAATAACTATTTAAAAAGTTTTATTCACTGATTTACTTGATACAGGATCTTGCTGCACAGCTTGGACTCAGGGATCCTCCTATCTCCAGCTCTGGGATTATAGGTGTGAACCACTGCTCCCACTTTCATTGGCCGGCACAGTATGTGATACCTGGCATTGAAACTGGGTCCTTATACTTACCAGGCAGCCACTTAGATTGCTGAGCTATCTCCCTGGCCCCAAAATAACTTTTTTGAGTAGAAGAATCAACATATCTTTTAAAAAAAATTTTAAAATACTTCTGTCTAAATTGCTGTACTTTCCCCATCAAATATATCAGTGACATACTCATCTTCCGTAGTTTGCAAATCATGCCTTCCTGGCTCCTCTATATTTTTGTTTTATGTTACTGGTGACAGATGTTGGAGGGTCATATTCTGTATGAAACAGATATAAGATACGAGAGATAAAAGAGTGGATGCAATTTTAATACCTCTATCAGTCAGCCAGCTATATGGCTTCTAGAAATAGGCTGAATTCTGGTTTAACCAACTGGAAAGGAACAGATGCTCTTAAAGATTAACTGTAAAACTGATTCATATTACCTCTGTCTTAGATAATAAGACACATGATGTGATCTTTAGCAGTTCTTGGCCACATAGTCAAAAAAAGAAACTAAACATAGCCATGCTAGACTGTCTACTGGCATATACTCCTAAGACCAAAAGTCTTCAAGATGTCTTTGTTTTGTGGAGTATACTGTACAAAAGAGAAATGCTCTGAGAGATTTGGCCTTCAGCTAAAAACTGTGTTGGAAATGGCTATGTGTCTGTGTTAAAGCTTATGTGGGCAATTGAATATCAGAAATACGTTCAAATTCCCTGTAGAGAAATTGAAGCCTATAAGTACTGAGAAGAAAATTCATTTCTCAGAAAAAGGGTGGTCATGATGATATGATGATTACTGTGCTAGTTTAAGTAAGTTCCTCTTTTTTATTTTATTTATTTATTTATTTATGGTACTGGGGATTGAACTCAGGTCCTTGCACTTGCCAGGCAAGCACTTATTCTACTGAGTCATCTCCCTGGCCCAGTGAGTGCCTCTTCAAATAAATAAAATACACTTACTTACAGCATATTATTTGGATTTAGTGATGTAATATTGTGATTATTTAATGAGTAAATTTTGGATAATGGTCTAAGGAGACATGAATAGTTGGACTGGTACTTTTTGTGGCAGTTTAAATTTTAAAGTCCTGTATTTCATTTTCTGTAGTTCCTTACTGTGTAACATTACCCCTAAAGAGTGGTGATACTTTTAGCTATGCAAAAACATCCTGCTTACCGATAGTTTAATGCAACCTTTCCAGAGGAGATAATTACAAAAAACATGAATCACTATCACGAAATCAACCTAAACTGATCTCTTTTTTTTTTTATCATCTTCCACCAATTACAATTCTTTCACAATTTCTCATAGTTTAAATGGCAATGCTGGTTGAATGAAAATAATAACTTTGAAGCGCAGTGTGATAACTTACTTCATTTAGCGAGTGATAGTTTTCGTAGTATGAGGAGGAGGCCCGGGGGCTGACCGTGTCATTAGAAGTCTGCTGTCGAATAAGATTTTTCACATCTCCCATCAAGATGCTGTGGGATGAAACAGAGGTGAGCTGCCTTCCGTGGGGAGTGCTGGCTTTCTCACGTAGCCCACCACAGACACGCTAGGTGCTCATGGGGAAATAGTGGCCAACGGAGCTAAAGAGCCACCACTGATCAAGGTGAAAGCATCACTGCCTCACGCTGTGACTGGCTGACGCCAGCATGCCAGCAGAGCCTCGGTGTGTTTGAAGGAAAGTAGCCCGAACTGGCTTCGGTACCTGCACAACCTCACTGTTTCCCACCAAATCTACTTTTCCTGCCTGTGATTCTTTAGCTTCTTTTATATGAACATGTACTGTCATGGACACTTTCTTTAACTGAGAGTAACATTTTATGATTTCAGCTAATGGTCAAGAAGAAGCAGAAAGCCTTTTCTTCTTGTTTTCCACTCATTTATGTCAAATGTTCTACAGAGTCAAAAATGATCAAATCTCTTGAAAAGTGAAAGAACAGGACAAGAGATGAATTTGAAATTAGCTATCATATTTTATTTACACCACTGGATGAAGCCAAGGTTATAGGGTGACAGAGGGATTGTCCATCAAGCGCAGGGCCCTGGGTTAGATCCTCAGCACCAACTGCCCCAAAAGCCAAGGCTTTGACATCAGAAAGATTTTAGTTTGACTCCAAGTTCTGCCATATTTCAGCTGGTTAACATGGAGAAATTTCCTTATAAGATTTTTACAACTTCATTTAAGGCTGGGCAGATAGCTCAGTGGGCTAAGCACCTGCTTAGGCAGAATGCAGCGGCTGGGGTTCTATCCCCGGGCTGCCACGCTGGCCCAGCACTGAGAGAGCAACTGAGACTGAGTGGTGGTGTGCACCTGTAATCCTAACACTTAGGAGGCTGAAAGCAAGAGGATCACTATGAGTCTAATCTGTGTAGTGAAACTCTGTAGACCTTGTATTAAATACCAAAAAATAAACCAACAAGCAAAACTTCGTTTAAATTGGAATTATATTTACCATAGGTTAAGGATTAAGTGGTACAATGCATACTTTGGTTTAGCACAGATCCTGGAAGGCTGTAAACACCTGCGCTACCTTACTCACAATAATTACAGGGTATTATCCAGATACAGAAAAGGGAGCACAGTCCCAAGGAAAGTCTGAGGGGCAGGGGCCCCTGGCAGGTGGGCATGATGGATAAAACCCAAAAGAACAAGGGCTCGCGTCTGAACAGAAATAGCTCATGATTTTAAAACTTTAAGAAATCATTTATTCAACATGATAGTTGCTGTCTTACTCTCCAATACACAAAATCACAGCACAAAAATTAATAAATCCTATAAGACGACACAGGTATATAAATGTCAGTAAATGTCAGTGTTAGACACCAACCCAGATTTTCTGCAGAGTCAGACTTTGTTGTTTAGGGCCTCATATTCAGAAATGTTTGCTAACTTTATGAAGGAAGAATTTTAAAATAATCTAACCCCTTCCCAGAACAGCTTTTGAAAGACAGTATCACAGAATCTCCTATGGTGAATAACAGTTTGGGTTCCCTGTTGTGGAGTCAGAGTGATCCCAGAAAAGAATAATAAGAGGCTCTACAGACCACTGAGTCTAACCTTCATTCCAGGTAAAGAGCTGTAGTTACAAGAGATTGAGCCATTTGTCACCGAGCTGGGCCTTGGGCTTTATCACCAGCCCACATCAGGGACTTTCAGGCTGGTGTGTTTAATGTACGCTACTTCTCAAGGAAGCAGTTATACCATCTCCTAATGCACAATGGATATTTCTAATAGCTATTCAATGTGTATTAAATTATACCTACCTGAATGGAATTCTGCTATCATTTAAATGGGCTTTCACATGGCTTGCATCAGATGCATTCACAAAAAAATGGACTTCTTTTTTCTTTTCAATAAATTCAGCTGTTACTGGCTTCCAGAGAACAATCTATAGTTTCAAGGGGCAAAATTGATTAAAAACAGTTGTGCACATGATTCTCATTTGTAGCTAAAGCCATAAAAATTGTATTTATAATAGAAATATGAAAAGGAAATTTCTTGCCTATATGATAATGCAAATATTTATTTTTCAGTGAATTCTTTATTCTTCTCTGTAGTCTTAGTTGCTCAAGAGGGCCTGGAACCTACCCAATACTCAGTAAATATTTCACAAGACAATGAATGAATGAGTGAATGAATGAATCCACAACTTATCATTTTATGAATGGGATGAATGTGTCCGATTCTTAAAGAAAAAGTTAAAAAAAAAAGAAAAAAAATTCTGTCCAGAAAGAAATTTGATTATACAGTATGTTGATTTCATTTAGGCCAGGCATGGCGGCACATACCTATAATCCCAGCATTCTGGGAGGCTGAAGCAGGAGGCTCACAAGTTTAAGCCCAATCTAGACAATTGAATGATTCAGCAAGGCACTGGTTCAAAAATAAAAAGGTCTGGGGATGCAGCTCAGTGCGAAGGCCCTGAGTTCCATCCTCACTACCTCCACCCCCAAATACCTGTTTGTTTTAGTTAACAAAAATTCCATAAACTTCATATTATTATGTAAATATTCCTTTCCAATAATCTAATTACAGCCTTTGGACAGGGCCTTCCATTAGCATTACCTTTTTCCTATCTTATAGCACCTTCCAAAGCACTTTCACATTCACTTCTTTTGATCATTGTAATACCACTTTGACATATAAATCAAGTATATATCACCAGTTTCGTTGTTCAGAAGAAGAAATTAAGGTTTGTGACTAGTTGGCCTAAAATTATGCATTAAATAGTAGAATACAAAAAAATTCTAATCTCTAAAGCTTCCTCCAGTTGTAGTCTCTCTCTCTGTCTTGGTGTGATGGCCATGAAAACGCACCACTCAGCCATTCTACTTCTGGGAGCACGCATGAGCAGTGCGGTGTGTTGCCTGCTCCAGGGTCACTCAGCCCTCGTGATCCACAGTACACTGATACCATACTTCCCAGGGCTGCAGCCAGCACTGGTGGAGCACAGCAACCATGCTGCTGCAGGTCCATTGCTCCCAGGTTTGCATGAGGCTCTTACAGCAAGTTATTTAGCTAACCGACAGCCCTGGGTTTCCCCAGCCTTTGTTGGAAGTGTCCTGTAGTCTGAGATCCACCATGCAAGACCCTCCTTCCTGCAGATTCATCAGGCTGCACCGTGCTCTGAGGCATTCCTTGCTGTCTCATTTCCCTCTTCCGCATCCTCGGGGAGCATTACCAGTGTCTGTTGCACTTCTGATTTGGTGTGGCTCCTGCTTCTTGGAGAATGCTAACAAAGCCATCGCTCTTTGCTTTGTAGCTCATCAATTTTCCACAACTTAAATCTCTTACTGATTCAAGAGACATCAGTCCTGACTGGGCATGGAATTTTTCTCAGTTTCTATTTTTTATTGGTGCATGTTCACAGTGCGTAATGATTATATTCCTTATGGGGAACTGGTACATGTACATGATACATTTTAATCTTTTTTAATCACTTTTCCCTTGTTTCCCTCTTCACTCTGCCGTTTCTTTGTCCCCCTTTTTTTTTCGCAAAAGAACTCTCTCTTCTTATTGTCTATCTTTTTTGTTCTTTATTTGTATTTTGAGTTTCTCACATACTACTTAATTAAGGATCTACTGTTCTATAAACAAAGCTCAACTGAACTCCTGTTACTATATCAACTTTATAAGGACATATGATTATGAAATTGTCTGAAAAACCAACACAAACGAAGGTTTGATTTGCTAGAACAAACTCATGTGATTATGGGAAAGAGCAAAGCCTATCACAAAAACAGTTTGTACCAGATACATGTAAGTCAGACACTGTAAGAAGAAACATGGCATACAGTACTCATACAAAATAAAACCAACATAAACATACACGAGGGGAAATTACCTCATAGGTTGCAGTAATATTCTGTAGAACCTGGACTTGCCTAGAAGATCTAGGAAGAGCAGATAAAACCTGGCCACTGGGAGGGAAAAATAAAATCAGAGTTAATGTTAAGTAAAAATGTGAAAATTAGGTATAATGTACTTGGAGGAACTTCAAGGTAGCTCTAACAAGGAAGTAAATGTGAGATGCTAACAGCCCTGATTATTTTACTCAGAGCAGATATAAAAATCAAAATATCATTTTACTTTTCTATTATTTCATTTCTTTCCCTCTTAAGCAATTGCAAAATAAACAACTGTCTTGAGTAGAGGTTTATAGAGTACTTAGTTCTTTTTTAACCTGTGTGTGTGTATGTGAAAAAAACAATAAATTTGCCATTATTGGTACATGAAAGTAGAGAAAACTTGTATACTGTCAGTGAGAATGTAAATTGGTACAGTCATGGTAGAAAATAGTATGGAGATCCCTCATAAAAATTGAAAATATAACTATGATTTGATTCAGCGATCCTAATACTAGGATACGAAATCAACATGTCAAACGCCATACTTATTGCAGCACTATGTACAATATCCAAGGAATCAATCTTAGTGTCCTCAGTGAATGAATGAATAAAGAAAAGGTGGCATACACATACACATAATGGAAAGCTGTTCAGCCATTTAAAAGAATAAAATATTCTCATTTCTGACCATCTAGATGAATCCGAGAACAAATAAAATAAGCCGGGCTTTCAAAAACAAGTACTGTACTTGCATGTGGAACCTAAAGAAGCTGACCTCACAGATGGAAAGAGTGGTTTCCAGAGGCTGGAAAGGGTGAGGAGAAGGAAGTGATTGACAGATTGGTCACTGGGTACAGAGTTCCATTTAGATAGAAGGAATACAATTTGGTGTTCAATTGCACAGGAGAGTGGCTTTGGTTAATACCATATTGGCTATTTCAAAATAACTAGAAGAAAAGATTTTGATTGTTCTCATCATAAAGAAATTATAATATATGAGATGATGAATATGCTAAATATCGTATTTTGATTGCAAAATGTTACAAGTGTATCAAGGCATCACAAAGTATCTCATAAATATGCATAAAAAGTACTGTGTGTCAATTTGTAACAAAAGTAAAAATTGCCTTACACGTGACATTGCATTTTTAAGATACACAGTGAATATTTATGATACTTGTTTGCTATAAAATAAATGTCTATCAATATCCCACTTAAGAAATCCAACTTCGTTGTCACTCTGGAAGCTCCCTGTGAGTTTCTTGTATCTACTAGTCTGAGTTTTCACATTCTTTTATTTTTCTTTATAGGATGGATTCTTAAATATATGTATGGATTCCTGTGTATGGAATCTTAAAGAATACACTTTGATTTATTGGATCTAGTTTCATAAACATAGTAGATTTATGTATGCTTCTGAACTTTGTCTTACCATGCTAGAACTCCAGCACAATGCTTAATAAAAATGGAGATAAAAACTAAAGGTAATTTTCTGAAAAAAAACTTCTAATGTTTTATCATTAGAATGATTGTGGTAGGTTTTCAAGATGCCTTTTATTAAACAAATTGCTACCCTGGTGAATTTTCTTCATGAGGTGGATTTTACATGTTTTTAAGAAGTACACATATGAATTTGGTTTTAATCTCTTAACTTGGCGTATTATATTAATATATTTCATAAAAAAGCTAACATTTGATTTTATTTGTTGTTTACATGTGTTCTTTGTTATATTTATTTGTGCTTTGCATCTCCTTTCTACAGGGCTGTGAGATATTCCTAGTTTCTTGCATAGACTAAGCAATTGATTGGTGTGCCTTCTCATGAACTTACTTTATATTCACATACCATTTACTCAGAAAGAGAATAATTTCTTAGAAAATTTTGTCCCATCTACAACATTCTAATATATTTACAAGCCATGGAGCTGAAAAAATAACTCCTTTGCATCCACTGAATTCTAAGCAGCACCCCGTGGTCATTCCTGTCTTCCATTTTGAGAGGTAAAATATAAAATAATGAAAACTCAAGAGATCTCCAATGCTGTAGGTGTGAGGGCATGCATGTTGGGTTGCCAGTCCTGACCTTCAGTCACCTTTAGCCTCCTCTCACTTTATTAAGGGTTCGTAAATTGAGCCCTACACCTCATAAACGAAACTAAGAGCAGTGTGGATTCTGGGATAACCATGTGTGGCAAGCCCCTGAGATGACTCGGCATTCTATCATTCATGCCTGTCAGTCACTCCTAGAGAGTGGAGGGCTCCAGGGCTGAGGTACTTCAAATACCCTAGTTATCAGGGGCTGTTTCTGATTCTGTGAGCTATGAGTTGCGTACAGTGCTTTTGCTTTTCTGTCACCCAGGCACCAGTTTTTGATCTCTGCCATCTCTTTTATTGGCACAGATTTGTCCTGAGCACAACTGTGATCTTAAGTAAATGTAGCTGGTTTTCTGGTGCCTTTGGGGTGCACACTTGGAAAATCTTGGCTTGTCATGCACAAGAGCCTGGATTATACCTGCTCATCGCACAGTAACAATGCCCACCAATCACGAAGATGAAAGGTATTTACATAAAGACGAAAAAGGAGCTGTGCAAATATATGTGAGGTACTAATAGCAGGGGCATTCTCAGGCTTCCAGAACACTTCTGAATAAACTCAAAAGAACTGTATTGTTTAAATTAAAATTAAGCTATACATTAGCACTTGCAAGAACCTTTAAAAAAAAAAAAACTAGACAAGTTTTCCCTTTTTAACTTCCGATAGTCATTGCCTTTGAAATACGATTTTTTTTGAATCAGAAAGAAAATATTTCTCTCTTGTTCTATTTAAAACTAATCCTAGATTTACTTCAAGTAGTTCTGGAAAATAGGACAGAGACAGAGGCAGAGGCAGAGACAAAGGCAGAGACAGAGACGGAGAGTGAGACAGAGAAGCAGAGAGAGAGAGAGAGAGAGAGAGAGAGAGAGAGAGAGAGAGAGATGCAGTCATTACTGGAGGATTCCCAGGAGCAAGAGGAACAATTAGATCAATGTCCAGGCCCTAACCTTTTTTTTTTTTTTTGTCTTTTTGAGACAGAGTCTCACTATGCAGTTCAGGCTGGCCTTAAGCCCACTTTGTAGCTCAGGCTGGTCCTGAACTCACAACAATCCTCCTGTCTCAGCCTCCTGAGTGCTGGGATTATAGGCATGTGCCACCACGCCCAGCTACCCTGAACATTTTATTCTCCAGGTGTATGTGTGAGGGGGATGAGAAATGACCAGAAAAGAAGCTATGCTTGCCTGGGAGAGAAAAAGCAATCCTCATATACCAGGCAAAACAAAAACTCCCAAATGAAGATCCTCGATGGACTAATCATGTTAAAAATGACCAAGGCCAAATGTGAGATTTAAGAAACTTAATAATCAAACAGATTAAAGAGTCAGCCCTGGGTCCTATGGCATCTGAGATTCAACAAGAGTAGAACGAAATCCCCTCTTGTCTTCCTACAAAGTTTAAAGACCAAATGAAAAAATATTTGGGGCTGGATCCTCAGGGTCATTTGGGACAAGGTCTCCTCAAAGTTAATTTTGTGACTAAGGAGTGGCCTAACATATCAAGAAAGCTACAGAAGTTAGAGGGATGAAATGAAAAGCCAATTGAGTAACTCAGAAAAATGGAAAAAGTTTATATAAAAAAAGAAAAAGATAATGGTCTCCACTATAAAAAGAAAGAAAAGTGATTGAGAAAAAAACAATTAGATTAAGTCTTCACATAAGGGGTTAACAATAACCCATTGTTACCAATCTTAACTGACTGAAAAATATTGCTTTAGGTTTCATTTGAAATTTTTTTCCTAACAGCTCACCCTAATTAAATATAACTGTTTAATGTGTTCTGAATGTCATTTTGTCTGTTAGTCTGTCTTTTAATCTGTTTTAATAACTGGTTACAGTACTTGCAGCTGCTTTATAAGATTTTTAAGCTTATATTTTAATTTTATTTTTGTCCTTATGAAAATGAGCCAGAATGAAGCTCATTACCAAACAAAGACTAATATACTTAGAGGGCACTTACAAGCAAAAGCCTTCAAGTTTGGTAATATAAAGGTTTTATGTGATTTAGGCTAATACCTATGCTTATGTTTATGTGTGTACATTAACCTTCAAACATATATTATCTTCCCAAAATCCTTATTTAAGTTGATTCATAGATAAATAGACACACATAAATTAGGCTAAAGCTTTTCAGTTTACATAGTGGGCTAATTTACATCAGTTGGTAAAAGTAAAAATATCTTTTTTTTTTTGGCAGAGCCAGGGATCGAACTCAGGCCCTTCTGCTTGCCAGGGAAACCCTTATTCCACTGAGCCATCTCCCCAGCCCCAAGATATCTTTAAAGTTAGTGACATGTTTCCTTTCCAGATATTACCCCATCAAAATGACATCAAAATTGGTTTTATAACTATATGCTTACTATTGTCTGTATACAATAACTGTATATATATAAATTATAGCCACCTAAAATGTTAGCTGCTATGATTGGTTCTCATGAGTTATTTATAAAGGTTGTTGAGATAATTAAGTGGGGATCAGGACATAAGTATCAGTAAATACATTTTTGTAATATATTTCAATAGGATATAACCTAAAGGTTTCTGTTTTCCTGGCCCATACTCAACTGTTAGAATTTTTCCTCCATCTCTTACAGTGTTGTGACCTGATGCAGATAAAGACCTGTAAATCTATAGCTGACTGGGGAAGTCCCCTATCAAATGCTCCTGACCCCTAAGACAGTCACAAAGACTGCTAAAAAGGGGTGATCTCACTATACTCAGGTCAGGGGTCCCATAGGGAGCATTTGGAGATATATTGTTAAATCTAATAAAGAGAAAAAACAGGAGTGTTTTTGGATGGTTACTACATAACCTGAAAAAGGACACCTGACAACCCGCTTAGGCTGATTAAAAAAATATAACTAAAATCACAGCCTCTCTAATTTTGAGATTCGATGACTGCCAGATGCTGTCTCATAAAAGTTGAAAGTACTGCAGGACCAGACTATAGGCAGCCTTGTCCTTATGGATGAATCGAACTTATCTCAATCAAAGGCCACCCGAACTTCCCAACTCCCAGAACAATCATCCTACAAAGGCAGAAATGGTTCTAAAAAGACTTGAGGCAAACACTAGAGATGAAGACAACTAGCTAGGTAGCCTGGGAAAGCCAGGTTGCTAGATATGTTATTGATAGGAAAAGGGGGTATGTGTGTCATGTTATGCCCTTACCTCTAAGAACACAGCCCTAATGGCACCATAACTAAGGCCTTGTGCACTACCTTAGCTAATGAATTTGCTGGAAACTCTAAAATTGATGACTCCTTTACAATGTGGGTACAAAACTGAAAATGAAAATGCTTAATGGCTTCAGCTCAGACATCCCTCAGTATTGTAGCTGAAGTCTTAACTGTCTGGAGTACTGCATCATTCCCAGTATGAGAGGCCTGACCCAAAGGCTCTTTGAGACTGCCCTGACTAAGAAAGACTGTGGCTTATCAATGACATAATCTAGTGCTATTAGAGAAAAAGTCAATTTATTGTCTTATGATGGAGAAAGTCAATTAGCATTTGAAAGATTTGAAAACACAAAAGAAGACATGAAAATGGATCCTACAATAAGTAGAGGGAGAGAGTGTAACAGGTAAAAAATATTTTTAATTCATCCATATTTCATTAGCCACACTAATAAACCATTATTCTTAGACTGAACAACTAACAGACAAGGACACACAGGCTGAAGAAAGACACCAGAGTTAAGGTTCTGGGGTAAGAAATAATTTCTAAATAAGTCTTCCCAAATCGTGGAAAGCCAAAAGGCTAGAAATAACTACAAAGAGAAATATAGAGGGGAGAAATGATAAGGAGGGAAGTGTGTGTGTGGGGTAACAACAGGTATGGAATGAAACACCTTGCTGGGATCAACTGACAATCCCAGGGTATGGGAAGTGGGGGCGAGGGACCCCTGTGAGTTAGGAAGGAAAACACACAGTTGCTCAGCTGGGGCATGCCTGTGTGTATAGGAATGATT
This sequence comes from Ctenomys sociabilis, assembly GCA_004027165.1. Taxonomy (NCBI): domain Eukaryota; kingdom Metazoa; phylum Chordata; class Mammalia; order Rodentia; family Ctenomyidae; genus Ctenomys; species Ctenomys sociabilis. The sequence continues at coordinate 42,608 of PVKA01012213.1, forward strand.
CTTGCAAGGGTTTGGATTAAAAGCCTCACTTTCACTGTTTTCTGGAGTCCAATGTCTTTTTGTAAAATTTATTTTAATGAGAAAAAACGATAAAATAGCAAAGAGACAATTTCAAAACAGGTTAGTAGGATGGTTACAATAATTGATACATTGCATATTGTTGTCTTTATAGTAGTTATCAGAGGAGAAGATGCAGACATGATGTCTTGTCTAAAAAGTACAATCTTTTATTAGTACAATCTTTTATTCTCAGTGAACTTCTTAGTTCTTTCTCTTGAAAGTAGCTGTATATCTATCCTAACTCTTGTGTATGCATATATTTTTTTTTTCTCTTTTTTTCCACAATGATCGGTCCTTTATTTACACTTTTGTGAAGTTAGTAATACATGACACTAGGTTACCTAGGAACTGATAGCTAAACTTAACCACACAGAATTTCATCTCAGGAGTGAGATACCTTGCTTTAAGCACTGGGCCACACTTATTTGATCGATTCCCTAGTTTTGTAGCTCCCAGCATATTTGACACTCAGGCCTGGCATGTGTGTAAGACCCTCTTTTTCCTTTTTGGCTAGAAATAAACTTATTTCTTACATATTTACTTACTTCTTACAATTTCCTTGTGATGAATAGACTTATTCATCACAAGGAAATTGGCTCAGAGAGACCATAAACTGAGACATTTTATGTTAATTCTTGGTACATATTTAGTATAAATATTTAGTCACTGCTTAAGTAAATAGGTTCAAGGATACATATTACAGCATTATTCAAAGTAACAATAACTATGTCAATACTTACCAGCAATCAAACTGTTGAATGGTGGCTTCTCCACATTTTAAGAATGCTTTGAAGTCATTGTAAAGGATTTTTGATTTATAATAGTTAACTTATGAGGTGAGGGTTCAGAATGTATTAAGAGAGAGAAGAAAGATGTGGCAGGCTATGATTGCATCTTTTGGAAAACTAAAAAAAAAAGTAGATCAAATGAGATTTCTTTTAAAAGAAAGGTCTTTTTAGTGCCAAAAGGAGAAATGATATTCAGCTGACATAAAATTATATTACAGTGACCTATACATACAAAAAGAAGTGCATGAAAGAGAGTGACCACTAAAATGTTAAAGTTGTTTCTTTTCATGGTAATAAATTTTAGTTTTGCCATATGTACTTTAAAAAAACACAAAAGAACTCTTACTCTTTTATTTAATCAAGAGAAAAATTTTAAAACCTTCTCTGGCAAAGCCCCTACCGAGCTGATGACCCCCTCATCTCAGCACGTTCCTTCCTGTTTTCACCAGCAGAATGTCTTCTGGGCCCATGGTGCGGTGCAGTCAGGTGCACACTGGGCCTTAAATAATTTTGTTTTGTTTGTTTGTTTTAATTTTAACATGTCTATTTCTATGAGTCTTGATTCCTTTTTTATCATCTGTCACATTCAGTCTGACATTTCGGTTTCAATAGTGCAGGCCATTGCTTCTTCAAGCTTTTAAAAACCGTGGGTCTAATTTAAATCCTTTAAGTGGGCAAATGCACCTTCTGTGGGGCATAGTCACTTTCCTTTTCTAGCTTGAGCCACTAGCACTTCCATAGCCGGGCTATGTTGTGACTTTACCCTGACTATTGATTTGGGGGCTAGGGGCAGTGAGGTAGGTTTTCAGAGCCAACTGCAGAATGAGTTCCCTGACAGCAATGGAGACAGTGAGATCCCTGCATAATAGAAGCCCATAGCGGTGCTTGACCACCACCAAGTTAGGCACAGCTACTGTAATGGGCAGCTAGTCCAGAGGGGCAGCTAGAGAGGCATGACCTTCAGAAAACTATGGAGTTCATTAAGAGAACATGGGGTTCTTAGAGACAAGATAGGTGAACAGCCGACAAAATATTGCCTAATCTTTACAATTAAAACAAAACAAAGATGGGTAATGAGAGAGGCTGAATCTCAATAAAAAATCAGTTTTGGAATCTGAGTCAGTTCTTTGATCCAGAATTTCTTGGGTGAAGGAGAAATCAAGTCCCAAAAAGGGAAGACCCTGCAATAAACAGTATGGAAAGTGTTGAAAATGACTATGTTAGAGATACAAAATGAATCCAACAGACTCAGGAAAATTTTGGGGGTCAAACAATCTGGTATAGGCTGGGATATCCTCTCTAAAAATCTTAAAAGTACATATTATTACCTATTATACTGCATATAAAAGACAGAACAATTCTTGGTAAGACACAGTTTCTAGAAATACCTCACTTAGGAATACTGCTTGTCTTGGTCACTTTTCTCTTGTTACTGTGACAAAATATCTGATGCCCAAAATTAAGGATGAGTTTATTTGATTTACAGTTTGTAGAGGTTTCAGTCCATAGTTGGGTGGCTCCAGGGCAGAGTGGCACATGGAAGAAGGCAACAATTCATGGAAAACAGCAAAAGCAGTAAGAGCAAGAAGGGAGAAGCAGGAGAGCAAGCGTCCTTCCCTCCCTTATATTGTAAGCATGCTATCTGCCTCGGGGCAGGTGTAGTACTCACACCCATAATCCCAGCATTGGACGAGAATCAATCAAAAACTCCAGAAGCCAGCCCCAATGATTACATGAGGCTTTTGTGGGGACATCTAGACACAGACTATAACTTTCACTCCTGATCCCCTCAAAGACCCATGCACATCCCTTTATGCCAAAGGAATTTTAGTCCATCTGTAAGAGTTGCCAAAGTCCTAACATTTTCAGTATTGCTGAAAAGTCCAAGCCCTAGTTGTCTTCTGACATCTAAGGTAAACTCATAGCTGTGAGCATCTGTGCAAATGAAAAGCTAAACACTTCCAACATTCAGTGACACAGTGAAACATTACCATCCCAAAAGGTGGATACAGGGGGATATGAAGGAATGGGCTCAAAACAAGTCTAAAATCCAGCAGGGCAAACATTAAATCCTGTAGTTCTATGTTAAAGATCAAAAAGAATCTGTGGTAAATTGTGAGCTCCAAAGGGCTTGCATGGCTCCATCCCCATTGCACTTCTGAGCTCCCAAATCTTTTCTCTTATGCCTGCTCAATCCTTGCAGCTTTCCTTAGATGATCCACATTCCTGGTTTTCCACCTTTGGCTTCTCATACACAGCTTCACGCACTGCTCTCACATGGGCACACTGCCTGGTCTCCCAGACCTTCCTCTGAAATCTAGGTGGAAGCCTTCTAAACTGCATAGCTCTTAAATTCCTTATGCACCAAAAACTAGTGCTATGTAGATGATGCTAAGATCTGGTAGCAGCTGGAGCAGTAACCAGACTCTTCTCTCTCAGCTCTAGGGGTTGAGTGCCTGGATTTCTAAGCACTCTGAACTGGATTCTGAACACATTCCCTATGATGCTACATTCTGGAACCTGGTACAGCTACCACCACCATTCTGGAATGTAGTTTAGCTCATGCCATTCTGAAACATGATGCTCTGCAGCTTTATCCTAAAAGCAAAGTCATTCAATTTTGCAGTTTTGAGGCTGCAGAGGGTGGAGACCTGCATTTCTTGTGATGCTCTCAGGCCACTTTTTATATTCTGTTTCTTCTCAGCAATTACAGTCTTCTCAGCTATATTTTTGTAGTCCACAGCTTTACTGGATCTTCCTTTCGAGCCCAAATCACAATGTATTAAATCATTCTTCTGGGCTCTTTGCTCTTGATTCTTAACATAAATATGGCTAAAAGCCTCTAACAGTAGCCAGCCACTACAACATTAGACTGCCTTAAAATTTCTTCTACCAGATTATTTAGTCCTCTGTCCTTAATCTTAGTCTCAGGCAAAATCTGGACACAAGCAAAATGGAGGCAATTTTTTCCCAAGCCATAACATACATCATTTTGAGTCCAACAGCCAATACACTTCTTCTTTCCAGCTGAAACTCCTGAGCCTGGATTTTACCAGCATGATTTATATCAGCCTTCTGGTCTTCTTAGCTCTGATCAGAATCTCCCACACAGAAAAGCCTAAGATATTCCAGCTCTACTCTTTCAGGCAACATATCCAAACCTTTCCAAACTTTTCTTACAAGTCATTCCCAAAGGCTCTTGAACCACAAGGCAGTTATAGTCACAGCAAAATCTGTACCAAAATCTGTATCAATTAGTGTTTTACTAGAGAAACAGACATAACACAAGATGTGTAAAAGTGAAATTACAAGATTAGTTTATGTTGGGTAGCCACAGAGTTGGTTGAGGAAGTATATAAGAGGGTATCTGTACACTGGAGATTGAAAGATTTAATCGAAAGTCTGGAGCTCACTGCAGTGTCCCATGCAAGTCCATATCAGGAGGCAACAGATCTGCAATGGAAGGCTGATGAATCTATGGTAGAAAGCTGAAGGATCCAAGACTAAAACTGAAGAGTCTATATAGAAGCCAGGAGATGACATCCAAGTAGAAGGCAAAGACTGGAGCTCCTCCAAAGAATAGAAGCTCCTCTGCTCTTCCTCATTTCCCTTCTTATGTCATCTAGGTGATGAAACACTCTAGAGTGGTTCCTCTACACTGTTGGGTATAGAATTTGTGTTTCAATTTAGTTAAGCTTCTAAACTTATCAAGTTGACACAATCATTAAACCACTACACTGCTTCAACTCATATGTGGAGTGACATGAAAGGCTATCATTTTTGTGAGAACAGAACAGAAAAATGCTGGCTATGATCCAAGAAGTTCTGTCACTTAGGCTATTAGCAGGCTTGTTGTAACTAGAGGTGTTTGTTAGAGGCATCGCTAGTGTTAATATACTGCCTCTTGTTTTCTATTAACCCTTGGCTAGCACACATCTTTACCTAGATGGCTGGTGCAGACCCTCAACTTCATACAAGCATCCTCATCGCTTCATCCATGGCTAGTATGCATGTCTATACACATCAAAATTGGACAGAGGAAAATTACAGAATGTCTAAGCTTGTCACGTGGAAGCTGAACATAATCTTCATTGTGTATCAATAGTAGCACCTGGGTTCACATTATATTTGTTTATCTTTGTTGCTTTTCTCATTGCTGACACAAAATACCTGATGTCCAAAATTAAATCATTCTGCTGGGCTCTTTTCTCTTGATTCTTAACATAAATATGGCTAAAAGCCCATAACAGTATCCAGCCACTGCCTTAAAATTTCTCCTACCAGAGAAAAGGCTTATTTAAGTTCACAGTTTGTAGAGGTTTCAGTTCCTAATCAGCCAGTTTCAAGGTAGAGTGGCACAGCAGACAGATAATGCAGAAGAGAAGAGTTCATAGTCAATAGAAAGTACAAAAACAACAAAGGATGACCACAGTTCTTTCTATCCCTTACATGTTATCTAGGCTTCTTAGGGCAGGCAGCACTCACACCCTTAATCCTAGTGCTCTTGAGCCTAGCATTGTACTATGAATCAGTTCCAGCATCACATGCAGTGCCCAGCCACCACTGACAAAGCCCTGCCAATGACTGAATGAGGTTTTTGGTGTCCATTTAAACACAAGCCCTAATACTACCCTTTCCATTGTAAGTATAGATTCACTTCTTCTACCTGCAAGACTACCTCCAGGTTCCATTCAAAGGCTTTAATGAGTTTGATTAAATGATATAAGATCATGCATATAATATTGCATCAGATTAAGGACCCTACTTTACAACAAGAGAAGTGCAGAAATTAGCATGCTATCATGGGATCCACTGGAGCTATAACATCCCCTACCTCCTAGAAGCTGCTAGCTTTATATAGCAATTAGATGGGTTGTCAAAAAAGTAGTTGAGCTAGTTGGAAAGGAGTGACATCTTGCAGGTTATAGTAGAAATTGTACATTAATCATCAATATAAGATATCTTTACTAGGTAGGATATGATTCCAGGAGCCACATTGAAATGGTTCCATTCTGTACTTTCAATCTACAAATATGGGTTCCATAAGTTCAAAAAATTTAGCTCACAGAAGATGACTGTCTTCCCAAAGGGCAGAACAACAGTTTTATTATACTAAAAGTTGTTGTTGCTACCTAGTGATTTCAGTCTTCTCATGTGGACAGATCACCAGAAAGGAGAAATGGTATAGTAAAGAGGCCATTGAGCTTGGTCATGAGGAACATACTGAGGGCTGTACTTAGTGAATGTGGCAGGGAAGATCATATTTGGCACCCAGGTGGCAAGCCTTTACATTCTGTAAAATGCCTATTGTCCAATGTGATAGAGGCAAACAAGTATAACTCCATGGCTGAAGAGGGCACATGAATTTATCAGGGAGTAGACTCTAGGGGCTGAGGGTCTGTATCAATAACCTAGGTCAAGACAAGCATTGGTCAAGGGTGAATAGAAAACAGAATGGGCAATGGAGGAGAATTGTAAGTATTGATAAGGTGTCAAGGCCAGCCATAGTGGTGAAGCTTTAGTTGATTCCACTGATGTTCTTCTTTTGTTTTCTCTGGGGAAGGAGACCAACTAGAATCCCAAAACTGCTCTCGAAATATATTTTATGAAACAAATTGGTGCGGCACAAAGGGTAGACTATCGAGGATGCCAAAATCAGTCTGCATCCCTATCCACGAGTGAATGCTCCTTCCCTTAGCGCTGGTAGAGTTGGCAGCTTGTCGGTATAAGAAAGAGTTAATATAGAGGCATGCTAACTAACCTGCAGGGCAAGTGGCATGAGGAAAGAGAAAACAGGGCAGCAACAGGAGTAGCCAAGGACACTTGGAACCCAAAGACATCCTGTTTTTTGTCATTGCTCCCAGATGCCCAGCAGGCTCTCACATATAGCCTAAACATTAATCTTGGACATGTACAATGGGATCTTGTCATGTCCACCTAAAGTAATCCAAAGGCTGAGACTCAAGATGTATAAAAATAAAGACTGAAGGCAGCAGTGGTGGCCTGTTTACTGGAGCACTTGCTTTGCTGGCATTGAGTATCCCTATGTCTTTGCTTGCAGCCGACACTTATGAGTCTTTCCCAACAGCAGCTGACTTTCTCAGCTGAATATTCTTCTAGGACTTGACATTAATAGAAGAGAGTGTGGTGTCCCACATCATTAGGCACTACTCCTCATCTAGTCCATGGCCAATGACTAGAAATAGAAATTACAAAGGCATGACTGCTTGCCCCCGTTGAAGCAATTCTTTAAGGTCAAGACTCCCTATAGGAAAAGCTGAGGCTTGTGACAGCATCAGTTTAATTCTCCTACTCAATTCTACTTTCTGCATTCCTCCCATAGATGTCAATCCTGAGATCTCTTGCCAATAAGATTTCTACATGAAAATCTCCACCCAAGAGTCTAGATCCACAAGAAACTAAACTGAAAAGTGATTTATGAGCGGCACAAGTAGCCTGATTCAGGGATTTAAGTCAGAAGGCATTCTTTGGTTGAGGTGAGCAGAGAAGGTAGACTGCCTTGAGAGGCAGAATTGATAAACAAAGGGGAGATGAAATGGCCTAAGTGTAGGCACATAAGTGCACAAAGCTCAAGGAAGGACAAGTGATCCAGGAGAGGAATATGGGGCTCATACACACCCAGAAACAAGGCCAGGATGTATGACAGACTAGGGTCTGACTGTAAAGAATTCTAGAATCCCAAAACTATTCTCAAAATATATTTTGTAGGCTTAAGGACTGTGTCCCTTGTTCTCAAGTTAGTCAGGTGTCATTCTGGGAGTTAAACCAAAAAAAAAAAAAAAAAATGGACAACTCAAATCTCTCTCTTGATGTGAAATACGAAGAAGTGGAGGTGAATATCATTAATTCATTAGAATGAATTTCCCAACAAGTTGAGCTAAAAATTAAATGCGATGATTTATAATGCAAATGAGCTCTCCACGATTCTTCTTTATTTTTTTTCAATGTATTTGGTACAGGGTCTCTCTACACAGATTGGACTTGTAGTGATCCACCTATATTCAGCCTCCCAAGTACTAGGATTACAGGCATGCTCCACCATGCCCAATCTCAATCTCTGTCTCAGCACATCCCAGAGGTGGGCCAGCATGGCACACAGGAGATCAAACCCTGGCCCCTGTGCTTGGCCTAAGCGGGCACTTTTATCCATTATTCTAAGAGAGCTGAGTTTTAATTCCATGTAAAAGTCCTGTGTTGACTAGGAAGTAAAATTTTAAGGGAATTTTCTTATCTACAAGCAAGTTTTTCTTTCTTTGGGGCAAGTTGTTAACTTGATGTACCATACTCTCAAAGATCTTTACTTCTAAATATTTCAGAAGCATTCTTATTTAATCCTCACAAGTAAGTATGGTAGTGAGATTTTGTTATCATTGAAAATAACACAAAAAAGGGGATACAATTGAATGACCATTTTGTATCTGTAGATTCAAAATAGTTAAGATAGATATACAGCTATATTCTCTTAATTCAATGAATAGAGGGATCTGTTTTAATAGTGTTTGTAAATAGAATATCATGTCTACTAATTTGACTTGAAACTGTCTCATTGCTATTTGTTTTTCAATAAAATTATGGAAAAAATATAATGAACAAAGAATGTTGAGTGAACAATAACAAATAAGGAAAAAACCTAATATATTGAAAGAAGAAAATGTATCAAAATTAGTCAACTAAATAAGAAAGGCAAAAAGTATGTGATACAAATGCGCCTTTCTGTCTTAAAGAGAAAAGCATTGAGGGAATATAAAAATAGGTTGAAAACTCCTGAGGAAAAAATTACAAAGTTAAAAATATTTTGAGAGCCTGGCCAAATAGCTAAGTGGATTAAAGTGCCCTCAAGCAGGTGCAAGGGCCAGGGGTTCAATCCCTGGGCCTGCTGTGCTGGCCTCTATCCCCAGGGCAGCTGAGATGGAGATTGAGATTGGGCATGGTGGTGCACTCCTATAATCCCAGCACGTGGGAGGCTGTAAACAGGAGACTCTGAATGCCCTGTGGACCCTTCCCTAAAAATACTATATATATATATATTTTTTTTTTGAGGGCCAGCAAGATAGCTCAGTGGTCTAAAGCAGTCACTTAAACAAGGTTAGGTAGGCACAGGAAACTGAGGTTCAATTCCCAGCACCACATACCACACCAGCCTCACCCTCAAGGTGGACCGTGCAGTTTGTTGATACCTCCAAACAAACTGGTAGACTGGACTCTGCCTACTCAATTTTGACCAAAGTGACACTACAATAACAGTAGGCAGTGAGTTGAGAGTTACCTCACTCTCTGTCAAATTTAGTTTCTGAATATGAATTTCATAACTCTTGTACCCTCTTACAGGAGGCAAGATGAGACTCTATAAAGCAGAGTAGAGTCAAAGGTATAGAAGAGATTAGAGGAAAGGGTTATTTTCCTATCAAGGAAAATAAATTTGCCCTCAAGAATAATGCCTCTGGATCTTCCTAGTAAGGAACTACAACCTGACATAGTAAACAAATTAAAACCTAATTTAGGACTTTCTTTTTTGGCAATTCACTGAGTTTGAGCCAATCCTAGCAACTAAACTTCAGCTAATGATAGGCTATCATCTGATCAGACCATACTCAAATAAGGCAAAGACAGAGTTACTACCCATCTGGCTCTGTTTCTGTCCTTCACCCCCACTCCATGTGGGGATTAAATCTGGGGCCTCATTGGGCAGGTGCTCTACCCCTAAGCTGCATCCCGGTGTGGAGCTTCACTTCTGTGTTCTGTCCATAAAGGATTGGGGTTCTCTGAGTTTCTGCTTCTGAAAGAAACAGATCATTTTGCAAGTCATTCTTTGCTCACTTAAGTGCTATTAAATATAATTAAGGTTTTTCTTTTGACTGCACAGACTGAGATATCTAAATAATAACTGTGTTGGCACTGATATTTTGACTTCTGATTTGAGGCTGCTTGCAAAGTAGATGACCTGATTAATAAACCTCACCAAAAAAGAAAAGAAAAAGTGTGATTATGTTTGTCAAGTTCTGTCCCTGCTATAGTTTATAGAAGAAGGTTCACATTTGTCCCCAATCTGAGGCTTACGTTACATTTACAAAGCTGGTAAGATGCTTCTATACAATGGAACACAGTTCTAGGCTGCAGTTTTGTTATATGCATTACAGCATTTTAGGGCCACTGGTGTTCTCTTCCCTGAGGTGAAAATAGTATATCAATAGGAGCCAAATGAAAGAGACTAAACTGGTCTCCAGGTAGCCAAATCATATACCCAATCCACAGAAAGCACACTTCCTGTGGTACATAGATAATTCAGATACCCACAGTCTCAACAACTCCCTCTTAAGGCCTTTCCCTGCTTTTCTAATTTTTCTCATTTTCTTTTTCTAAATAGGTAGTGCTTGCTGACAGACTGCACTTTGGTAATCATCACACAGTACAAATTAAGGGCTTTGTTTGCAAGAGTCTTGCTAGTGTTTCTCTCTCTCTCTCTCTCTCTCTCTCTCTCTCTCTCTCTCTCTCTCTCTCTCTCTCTTTCTTTCTTTTCCCCCTTAATATCACTTGGCTTTTAAAATCAAGTGCATGCGGCAATGTGGGTTTTTTTGTTTTTGTTTTTTTTTGGCTGCCTTTCTCTTTGCCATATGGTATTTATGTCTTAAATTTTTTATTTTTTGGTTGTCGATCTAGGGCTTTTCACTGATGAGATTTTATCAGAATGCACCTACAAATCAGCCATCAAGAGACTGAATACAAACTGTTATTAGGAAAATGAGCGTGACAAGAAAACAATAACAGCTTTAGGGAAAAGCAAGCCCATTAGTTCTTTTTCAAAGGATTTGTGTTCTTGCACCCAGAAATAATTTATCAAAGGCTGTCACTCTGAGTGAAATTAGATCTCTATTAGTTTCAATAATAGGCTATTCCTCATTCAGAAACATTTGATAAAAAATAAAATAATTTTTACTTATAAAAAGATGAGTTTGGCATCTTATTCCCAGGGAAAGGGCAAAAAGCAGAATCAGACATGCATCTGTCTGCAAAAGGCAGTTGTCTCTCCAGCATGCACACACACCACCACCACCACCACACGCAGACGCTGTCATGGTGCATGTGAAGTATGAAGCAGTTTTTGTGTGATGGTCTTTGCCTAAGTTACAGCTATACTCTACTTCCTCTCTCAAAGCATACGTACCAGGTAGATTTCAAAGTACATGTTGAAGCAGGTTAGTGAGGAAAACCATGCCTGAGGAAATTATGCACTGATTTCTTCCCTGCTTTCTTTTTGTCTGTCTCCTTCACTTGCATTGTATAGAGTCCCACTAAAGTGGTATACACTATTTACTCACTTAGAAGACATCAAAACTCTTTCAGCATGTCTTGCAACTGCTTAGCCTACCCGGAAGTCCATTTCACTAGGGGATCAAAAGGATATCCTGACAATGAGAAGATTAGCACCACCTGTGTCACAGCCGCTTTGGAGGTTGAAGCAGGAGGTTCGCGAGAGGCGAAGAGTTTTCTGCCAACCTGGCAATATAGCAAAATCATGGCTCAAGCAGAACAACAACAACAAAGATGGCAGCCTAATAGACTTTGCACGAAGCTCTGAAACTACCAGTTCCTAGGGTGCTGGCCCTAGCTGGCACAAAGGTCATGTGTACACCTGCCAGTAAGTGAGGACCTCGCTGTCCTCCAGGCAAGCTTCCCAAGCGGCAATCTTCGCAAACAACTGTCTTCTCAAATTCACTGTGACTAAATATGGCCTCCCTTCAAGCTGAGTCCTTTCCTAATTTCCACTAAAGGCAAAGTTCCATATGCAAAGTTGAAAGGAGCAAAGGTAGGTTTAGACCCAAATCACGCACTTCATATTTGCTCTTATGGTTTATTCTTATGGTGGTTCAGTTTTCTCTTCTGTAAAATATCCAAAAATATTCCTAGAATGTGTTGGATGCCCGGTAAAAGGACCTCTGTAGATTTAGCTACTCGGAATCTGAGGTGGGAGGATTCCTTGAGCCCAGGAGTTCTGGGCCAGCTGGTAACACAGAGACCACATAACAAACAAACAAATAGACCCAGTGGCTCATGCCTGTAATATCAATATTCTTGGACACTGAGGCAAGAGGATTCCAAGTTTAAGCCCATTGCGTGCAGTTTAGTGACTTAGGAAGACAGTTTCAAAATTTAAAAAATAAAGGGAAGGGTGGATTGGGATAAGGTGGGGTGGCTGGCGTGAAGGAAGATAAAAATTCTTATAGGCATTTAAAAGAATAACACTGTTAAGTGTTAAGCCTAGATCAAGGGACAAACACAGGTGCTAAATAACCATGGATTTTGCTTCTCTTGCTTTCTCCTCTGTCAGTAAGCATAGTAGCCATGGTGGACACAATGTTACCAGTTTTCCTCCCTCAGCCTCCCGCTACCTTAAAGACAGTCATCAAATTATATAAAAATCAAAACTAGCAAAGATCTTAGTTACACTCTTCTGATTTATTGATATAGTAGGGACATAAATCCCCAATCGCTTTCACTGTTTTTACACTTCCTTCATTTCTGAAACAAGCAGTATTTCATAATGAAATTGGTGGTGTTATACTTGACAAATACATTGAACAAAGAGAATTAGAAGCTATTCGGTGATCAGACAGAAACACAGCTTTGGGCTTCTAAGTTAATCTCTGTTACGTGAGCTGTCATCCTACGGTTACTTTTTGTTAAAGGTCCTCGATAGGTTTCTGTGTCTCTGGGGTGCGCCTCTGCATGCATTCCTTCTCCCTTTGCCTTTCTTTAACAGAAGGAGAGGCATCTGTTTCAGAGATAACGAGAAAGGAAAATGATCACAGAAGCCAAACAAATGAAAAAACAAGACGATTCCAAATGAATCAATATCAATTTTTAAAAGACTAAAAATGACTAGTAAATAAGTTACATTCCCCCTAGAACTATTCACTCCATATATTATGTACTCTAGGTTAAGTTCATTTATCATTTTTCTAAGTGGTTTATGGTAGAATATCATAATATGATCACTCTACTAAACAAAAGAAGAATTAGACATGTGTATTTGTGTGTTCTTTATAGCACAAATATTCCTCATTTCATATCCCATGCTGCATAGCTATGCATGATCCAAATTTCTGATTTAATATCTTTACTCTTTTCCTATATTTCACACACAAGATGAAAATAAGTTATCCATACTTAAATATTTTATACATGATGACAAGAAGAACATAAATCACGTGCTGTGTTACAGTACCAATAACTACCCTTATAAAAGACTCCAATTCTTTCATTTCCCTAGATACGCCGAATATATTTATCATCCAGGGCTCTCCTAGTAATAAAACTAAGCTGGAAAAGAATAAAGGACATTACATCTAGCGATGATCTCTTGTACTGAACTCCACTTCTTTGTCAGAGCAGTGTGGCAAGATGCTGCCCTCAGACTTTCACATTTTGCTCCGAGCCCAGTCACTGACTCAATTTAGCATGAGGCAAACAAATGAGCAAAAGGCCCCACCACAGCCCAGGAGCCTCACAAGTTACCTCTTTTTTTGTTCTAATAATTTTATTGAGAAAGAGTAGCAATGAGATAGTTTCAAAAAAGGTTATTAGTACAGTTACAATAATTAATACATTGCATATTGTTGTCTTTGTAGTAGTTACAGTACAAGTAACCATCCAGCAGAAAAGTATGAGTTACCTCTGAAAGGCAAAGCCATACTGCTCACACAGAAGGATGGTGGCGACAAGGGCTGTGAGGCTAAAAGGCTTCATCCCAACCGAGGCTTGCTGCACCACAAAATTCTCTGAAGAGAAAGGCCTGGATAGTTGATTGCGTAAGAGGCTTCTTTACATACTGGTTAAAATATAACGGCGTGTTCCATCTCCTTGCTGTGGCTCAATCAGATCATCTTCCATCTCCACCCCCAAAAGAGAACACGCACTTGATGACCAAGCCTTCCAAGAGTTGGGGGCATCCCTGTGGGTAATGCAGGCTACGTAGGGGCATTTAACTTGTCATGGATGGTAAGGCCGAGAATAAAGCTACAGTAAATAAGATATTGTCTGGTTCTTTGAAGAATCCCAGCCAGGAAATTGTGCCTGATGGCTCGTAGCCCATGTTGAGGCACAGCTGGAATGCTTGCTGCTGTCTTTTCCCACACTTTTGACTTAGGGGAAGACCTTAAGGCGGGGGAGCTCCTCCTGTATGTGGCTAAGGCAAGGCTAAGAAGCAGAGGTTATGTGGAAGGTTGTAAAACCTCCATTAATAATGTTTATCTTTGACATTATAGGGATAATGAACAGACCTACTACAGGAAGGAATACTGTGTCATAGAGGGTAGTTCAAGCAGTAAAAACATTAAGTAGCTAAAAAAGCACATTAGGGCTGGCAAGACAGCTGAGTGCACTAACACACCTGCTTAGGCAAGCTTAGGCAAGCCCAGGGACCATGGTTCAATCTCCAGCACCACATGCTGCACCAGCCCTGCCCCTAGTGTGGGCTGAGCCAGCCACAGAGTCCCAGTGTAGTGGCATGTGCCTGTAATCCCAGCTGTGGAGAGGCTGCACCACCATGAATCTGAGCTGCATAGTGAGACCCTGCAACAACCAAATACGTTTTTTAAAAAGCACATTGATTTAGGGAAGGTCACCATAATAGCCATCATCTAAGTCAAAGCCCACCACTGCTCATTTTAAAAGTGGGGTTATAAATATTTTGTTAATACCAAGCCTCATCTAAACCCTGTAAGGCATCCCTCCCCACAGTTCCATCTGTAAGGACATTTCAATGTTCTTGAGGTTGATAAAGCAATCTGCAAAGTAAATCAGCTTGGCCACACAAACAACTAAGAGGGAAAAGACAGATTTTATATTGTCCCTCGAGTTTAAAACCTTTGAAACAAATTAAATGATGGAGGTAATGCCCACTGAGCCTACATTTTGTATAATAAAAAACAGGAAATAAGAAAATACATGGTGTTGGGCCGGGGAGATGACTCAGTAGAATGAGTGCTTCCCTGGCAAGTGCAAGGTCTGAGTTCAATCCCCGGTTCTGCCAAAAAAAAAAAAAAAAATAGCTTCAGAAAATACATGGTGTTCATTTCTGGAAAATATACACACACAGAAGACGGAGGGACATCAATGAACTTGAACACCTATCATGATGGGGAAAGGATGAAGGGTCAAGACCCAGATAGAAGAAATGGGGTAGGGAGACTTTTTGAATAAACTTTTTGAGTACTCCTCAACTGTACATTCATGTTTTCACATATTCAAACAAATACATTTTTCAAGTGAATATCAGCAAAACCAAATGAACCTGTGCTTCAAATGAGTAACATAAGCACATGGAAGCAGAGAACTGGCCCAAATAGATTTTAGCTGTTCTTAAACACAAAGAATAAAATTAAACAGTCAACCATTACAATATGTAGATAAATTTTATCCATTTCATGTTCTCTGTTTTGTGTCCTGTGCTTCTTCCAGGGGACATAAAAATTAATAAATTGTGCATTGCATTTCTTTCTGATGAGGAATCTTTCAAAATCCTTATTAACAAAGGGATTTTACTCAGGTGTACAGTTTTCAAAGTTAATGTAACTGGATGCTGAGAATTTGCACATTGCACTGCTGTACTTCAATAAAAAGAGGAAGGATGTTGCTCACTGCCACCTCATGCTAGTTTATAAGCAGTTGCTGGTGTGTGGGGACTGAGGAGGAACCAAACTGAATCAAGTCAAGTGGCATAAACGTTCACACTCTGCATATCTAGCATTAACTTAATTCTACCCTCACTTCCAAATGCTAGGGTGGCTGCTTGTAACATTTCTGTGTGACAGATACTTTGTGTCTCTGGCATCTTTTGCCAGTTGGGAATCTGCTATTGTTCCCTTCCAGGTGAGCTGTCCTTTGTACTTGATGGGTTTTGAGGGATTGTTTATATTTTTAATGCTTCTCAGACCCATTACTCTGGTCAAGATGTGAATTTCTTTGTATTATCTTGCATGGTACACAGAATATACCTTTCATCTGAGAATTTAGCCATTTCTTCGCTCTCCACATTATTGTTTTATTACCTAGGATATTTCTGTTAGTCCCTTGTTGGGTTGAGGATTCCAGTGAAGTTTCTTGTTCTCTCCCTCACCTCTT
>PVKA01012214.1:0-58500 GCA_004027165.1 Ctenomys sociabilis
TGGGGCCTCCAATCATAGCTTTTTGAGGAATCTCTATACTGATTTCCATAATAGTTGTACTAGCCTACACTCCCACCAACAGTGAGGAAAGGTTTCGTTTTTTTTCCTTCTCTCTCTCTCTCTCTCTCTCTCTCTCTCTCTCTCTCTCTCTCTCTCTCTCTCTCTCTCTCTTTCTTTTTAGAAGAACTGGGGACTGAACTCAGACCCTTGTGCTTACCAGGGAAGAAGTTATTCCATTGAGCCATCTCCCCAGCTCACAAAAAGGTTCCTTTTTAATTGTAACTAAGTGACCAATGCTCAGCATTTTCAAACCATTTTACAGTCCCATCAGCAACAAACGAAAGCTAGTTTCTTTGTATCTTCACCAGTATTTGTTATTATTTTTTTACTGTAACCATAGTAATGGGTATGAACTGATTTCTCAACTGTAGTGTTGATTTGTATTAAATATTTCCAAAAAAAATTCTAATAATTACCGTTATCCATTTTTGGTATTACAAAGTAATCTGCAATTATTATAATTTTCTATAGTTATTAAAAATTTACTACCCATAGATTTGTGGATATATAAAATAGAAATTTATTTCACTTATGGCTCTAGGGACTGGAATGGCCAGGAGTATGAGATTAAAATTTGTTCAGCTTCTGGTAAGGACCTTCTTGCTGCGTTGTGATGGTGACATGAAAAATGGCATTATATAGTGAGATACAGAACACAACATAGCGCATGTCATTCTCTGTCTTCTTTTAAATCTACTGTACCATAATGGAGCTCCAAGTTTATCACATCTAATCTTTTTTTTTTTTAATGTATTTGTTACAGGGTCTCACTATGCAACTTGGACTTGTATCAATCCTTTTTTCAGCCTCCCCAGCACTAGGATTATAGGCATTCATCACCATGCCAAGTCTCAGTGGCCACCTCGGCATACTCAGTGTTGGTACAGCATATAGAGCTGGGGATCAAATCCAGGTCCCTGCTCTTGCCCAAGCAGGGGCTTAGTCTGATGAGCTATCTTGCTGACCCTAACTGAATCTAATATTAATGAAGTCCCAAATACACCATCTTCACATAAGGGTGACAATTACATTTCTAACACATGAACTTTATTTAAACACATTCAAGCCAGAAAGTAACATGCGAAATCACAGCAAAGTAAATGTGTTTTTTGTACCATGAAATTAATGATGGTTACCTTGAGCATTATTATATGAAAATATACTAATTATCATTGATATTTTAAGTTGATAAGTGTTTTGCTGACTGCTGGCTCTTTCCAATTTATTTCTACTTTAAACAACACATAAATACCAAAATTAATAGACTTTACCTTTATGGAAAATATTCAGTTAAAAATAAGAGAAAACTTTTAAAGAAGAATATTGGAAAAATTAGACCTCAAAAGTAACTTGATAGAACAGAGATGATAAATATTCCTTAAGCCTGGTGAGCAGTTAGTATCAGAATGATAAATCATATTGATAGAATATATAATATCACATCATATAATATAATGTAACATTGATGTAATATGATGTGAATGCCACTTTACATCTTGTAGTATTTGTCATAGAAGCATTCTACCTCAGTATAATAAAAGGTGACAGATTCTAACCAAGCACCATTCTACAATGTACCTAACCAGTAAACCTAAAAACTGTCAGGGCAATTAAAAACCAATATGTGAATAGTGTGTCTCACTGAAGTGAACAAATTATCTGTTAAATTTATTTTTAATTTAATTTTATTATTATTATTATTTTTGTATTTTTTAGAGAAGGGTCTACAAGGTGTTCAGGGTCTCTCTACTAGATCAGACTCTTAGGGATTCACCTATTTACAGCCTCCAAGAGCTGGGATTATAGGCACATGCCACCATACCCAGTCTCAATTGTCATCTCAGCCCACCCCAGGGGTGGGGCTGGCATGGCAGGCCCAAGGATCAAACCCTGTGGCCCCTGTGCCTGCTTGCAGCTGCTTTAATCCACTGAGCTATTTGGCCAGCACTTGTTAAAAGAAATTTAAAACTATACTGAAACTACTTTTTAAAAAATAAAATAGGGGCTGGGGAGATAGCTCAGTGGAATAAGTCCTTCCCTGGCAAGTGCAAGGGCCTGAGTTCAATCCCCAGTTCTGGAAAAAAAAAATTGGTGACATATACAATCAATAATTCAATAATTATTAAGGTGTAATCTCTTCAAAGAACACACCCAGTGGCAAGATGATATAAAATCTTTACTCTTTTAATACTTTCTATCACTTTGGCACCGAGAATGCAGAATTGAAAGAAGTTCAATATTATCCCTGACCTCAAGGAGTGCACAGTTTGTTGGAGAATGTGGACAGTATTTGTAGTAGTTACAATACAAAGTAGTGAATGAATCAAGGAAAATTTAGTGTAAACTTACTGTGGGAAAATGTGGTTCAATTAAGACATCAAACTTTTAGTTAGATATATGAAATAAAAGTTGCCAAGTTATGATAGCTAAAACTTTTGGGTTCTGGTGAGTTATGTATAAACCTGTGATACTGATGCCTCATCCTAATAACAAATGAAAAGCTGAATAAACAAAAAAAATTCTTATTCTTAGATCTGAAAGAGAATAATGGTCATAGAGAAAGCTGTTGTCCTCAAAGTTGGAGGCTGCCACAGGCATACATGGAGAATCAGTACTTGCTAGAACCCTTATTGCAATAACCCCTGCAAGATCTAGTGTGAGAGTGAGGAAAAATGAACAGTCACTGATACATTGCCAGTGTGGACAAATTTGAAAGGAAAAATCTCCATGATGATCCCTTCATTAGGGGCTCCATCTTTTTTGTGTTTTATTTCATGGAGCTCTACCAGATTCTTAACAGCGAATATTAGAGAAAAATTTCCTAGGCTTCAGGAAAGAGCAAGAAAAAAGAAAATATTTGACATGTGCCAGAAGTCTGTGTTCTGTCACTTTTATGTTGAAGAAATGTGTTATGAAAGCCACAGCCAGCTGACACCACGGGTCCATAAAAAATGAAATATGAGCATATGATCATAGAATAAGTCTCCTGTTTCACTCCTTAGTACCCAACAGGCTTTTATAAAAATTTTAGATTGTAGCTGAAAGCTATGAGGCTCAAGTTCTATTTAGGAAGTTCTAAGGCAAGCCTAAAGATAACAGGGAGAAAAAATGAGGACATGAGATGCATTTGAAGTTCCTAAAACCTACAGTTCTAAAGAATATTAAACACAACCCAACTGCTAGCCAGATTTTTTTTTTTTTTGTGCTAGCCAGATTAACAAAGTGTCACACTAAAGGCTTACTTCCTTAATTTCATATCTTATTACCCAATATATTATTTTAACTTTTGAACAGAAAAATTATACTGCATACTAAAAGGCAAGGAAAAATACAAACTGAAGAGAGAAAACAAGCATCAGAACCAAACCAGGTATCATTCAGGTTGTGATATTATCAGAACAGAAATAAATAAGCAACAATATACTAAGAGTTCTAAGAGATAAAATATCATACAAGAATTGATGGACACTTTAAGCAAAAAGATGGAAATTCAAGGCAATGGTATCAATTAAGAACTCTATAAATCTGAAAAGTTACTCTTCAAACATGAAAGAAAAATTCTAATTCAGAAAAATAAAAATTGAGGGAATTTATTGCCAGATGACCTGCATTGCAAAAAATGTTAAAAGTTCTTTAGGGAGAAGAAAAATGGTGTAGGTCAGAAACCTGTATCTATATAAAGGAAGAACATTAGAGAAAATGATTAAATGAAACCAGGCCATATGTGGAAAGACAAATTTACTCAAAGAGGTAAAAGATCTCTATGATGAAATCTATAAAGTATTCATGAAGGAAATGGAAGAAAATACAAAAAATGAATATACATCCTGGGTTCATGGTTTCAAAGAATCAATATTTTTAAAATTTCCATATTGGGCTGGGATATGGCTCAGCGGAATAAGTGCTTCCCTGGCAAGTGCAAAGGCCTGAGTTCAATCCCCAGTTCCGCCAAAAAAATAAAAAATAAATAAAATTTCCATATAACATCAAAAACTATACATTCAATATGACTTCTATCAAAATGTATACAAAATTAATCACATAATTAAAATAATTCTAAAATTTAGAACTTTTATTTCTAAACTACCTTCAAGTAAAGGCATTCTATTTGCTAGCTTCAAAATATACTACAGGTTATGATAATCAAAATAGCATGTCTTTGTAAGAAAAATAAACCAAAGAAACAGGATAGATAGCCTAGAAATAAACTCAAGAATCTATAAACAGCCATTTTTTGCTGAGAGCGCACATTAAAGAAGGAACAGTCTTTTCAATAAATGGTGCTGGGAAATTTAAATATCCACATGCAGAAGAATGAAACTAGACACCAATCTTCCATTTATTAAAATAAAGCCCAACCTAAAATGGACTAAATACTTTAATGTAAGACCTGAAATTATGAGACTATTAGAAGAAAACAAAGTGGAAATGCTTCAGGATACTGAATGGACAGAAGTTTTTGGATCATGCCCTGATAAGGGGTAAGCATAGGCAACAACAACAACAAGATAGATAGGTGGGCTTGCATTAGACTAAAGGCTTCCTTAAAGCAAAAGAAACAATCATCAGAGTGAAGAGAAAACTTACATAAAAGGAGAAAATATTTGCAAACTGTATATGTGACAAGAAGTCAATGTCGAAAAATATATAGAACTCAATACAAAATACAAAATCCCCAAAATAATCCAATGAAAAGGGGCAGCAGGCCTCTTGGATATTCCTCAAAACATGCATATGTCACATTTTCGTCTCTGTAACAGAATGTCAAATATAAACAAAGGAGGAAGATTTCTTTTGCTCACCGATTCAGAAGTTTCAGCCATGATCATCTGGTTCTATTGTTTCTGGATGTGAAGGGTTAATGGAAGAGTAATGTGATGAGTTAATATAAAACTAAATGTAAAAAATTACTCTGTTCAACTTTCTGTGACCGTGATTCCTTATAAGACCACAAGGAGGCTTGGTCTACCATTGATAAATCATCAATGGACCAAAAGTTCCCAGAATAGACCTACAAAATAAATCAAAGTAAAGGTCAAAGTGTTTCTAACTGTACAAAATAACTAAGGTGTTGCTAACCAACTAAAAAGCATTGCTATGGTAGTCAAGACCACGTGTACGCAGATGTATGTTAAATGAGAACTAAACAATGCTCCCAAAAAGAATGTATGTTGAGTAGTGGTCATGCTGTTCCTAAAGGTGCTGTTCTGTCTGTGTTAGATGACCAGTTTGTTTGCCAAACAGGATGTGGTTTCTACCTTTAAAACCTCTATACTTCTGAGGCTCTCTAGCCATTTGTCCTCTCTTGTGTGAGTATGATCAAGTGGTCCTGGGCCCAGTAATAAAAGGCTCATATTTAAATTGTAATTTTGGTTTCCATTCTGGTTTCTATGTTGAGAACCCATAACACTGGGCCTGTGGGAAGATAGAATATTATGGTGGAAGGGAACAGCTGAGCACAGATGCTCAGCTCATGGTAGGTGGATGTGGGAGGCACGATAGCCCCGGAGCCTCCATTGTCTTATGGAAATAGGTTTCTCTTCCTGCAAAGCTGCCACCTCATGACTTCCTGCCGCATACTCCCCCAGCAGATCACATGAGTGCCTCTAGCCTATAAGATTGCCTTAGTAAGCTCGCGTCATCGCTGATGCTGACTTCCTCTCCCCCTGCTATAAAAGCCGTGTTGCTTCCTTGAATAAATGAGACTTGATCAGAATCCTGTCTTGTCTCCATTTCTTGCGTCTCCTGTCCTTTGTCCCCTCCTTCATTCTCTGCTTCTCTCCCAGGTGACCCTCGTTGACTGACCCGCTGAATGGGACAGGTGGAAGCATAGGGAGGGAGAGGGAAGAGTATTTAGGGAAGGTTCTACAGGCTGTTAAAGGGCTCACTGCATAAGTCAGACTCATAGTGATCCACCTGTTTACAGCCTCCCAAGAGCTGGGATTATAGGCGTGTGCCACCATGCCCAGTCTCAATTGTCATTTCAGCATGCCCTGGGGATGGAGTCAATATGGCAGGCCCATGGGATCAAGCCCCCGCAACCCCCAGGTGCTTTAATCTGCTGAGCTATTTGGCCAGCTTTCCTCCTTCCACTTTTGTATTCTCAATGTCCCACTTACTGGATAGTGCCATCAATATTCAAGCTGAGTCTTTTCCATCAATTTGTCGTCTTCCGTGCTAACTGTCTCCATGAAGCATATACTCAGATGTACCTAGAAGTGTGCTTTACTAATTTTTTAGGCATTTATTGGCCCAGACAAATTAGCAAAAATTACTAAGCATCATAAAGGACATATAAATGGGCAATAGGTGCCTGAAAAATAGGCTCAATGCCATTAATAATCAAGGAAATGAAAATCTAAACCACAATGAAATATCATCTCATGGGGCTGGGGAGATGGCTCAGTGGAATAAGCACTTCCCTGGCAAAAGCACAAGGGCCTGAGCTCAATCCCCCATTCTGCCAAAATAAATAAATAAATAAATAAATAAATAAATAAATAAATAAATAAATATCATCTCACAACACTAAGAGTAGCTGTTATCAAGTAAGCAACTTGGAGATGTTCTGCAATGATAGAGAACTTGTCTACCACACATCAGGCCCCATGTTCAATCCCAAGTAACATCACACACACAGACACACATAGACACACACAGACACACATAGACACACACAGACACACATAGGCACACACAGACACACAGAGACACATACAAATAACAAGTGTTGACAAGGCTATGGAGAAAAGGGAATTTTGCATATTATTGGTGGGAATGTAAATTATGGAGAACAGTTTTGAGGTACCTCAAAAAATTAAACATGTAACTACCATGTGGCTCAAAAGCCATATATATCTAAAGGAAATGTGATCCATCTGTTGAGGAGCCATCTACACTTGTGTGTTTATTGCAGCAATATTTATTACACCCTGGACTGAAGACAGTGATTATGTGCTACATATTTCAAGAAGCTAGAAGTTTTGACTGATTATCATAGAACGTAATGTGTTTGAAAAGAAAGATATATGTAACATGATTAAAACATTACAGAAGTTAAACATGGTATCCCACTGATATATAAAAAGTTTAGTTTTAAAGTACTAACTTAAAATATATGTTAAAAACAATCGTCTTAATTGGGTGTGGTGGCACACATCTGTAATCCCAGCACTCAGGAGACTGAGGCAGGAGGATTGTTACAAGTTTGAGACCAGCCTGGGCTACCAAGTGAGTTCAAGGCCCATCTGAACTGCATAGCAAGACCCTGTCTGAAAAACAAAAACAGAAACAGAACAAAACAAAATGAACAACAAAGAAAGAAAAAGAAAAACATCTGTGAAGTTTTTTAAAAAGGAGAAAAACTGGTCTCTAAGACATTAAAGAGACATTTAAATTGGAATCTGTAGTGTAAACTTTTGACTGTAGAGATCATTTACTTTGCTGGAATATAAAATATGAAGATGACTTGTGGAAAAAGATTGGAAAATATAGATTAGCCTTGCTGATAGTGAAGATTACCCAGAGAAGTTCCTCCATTTTTTCTTAGATTATTCAGTGCTTTGAAGGAGTCTGAGATGAATAAGAAGTACTTGAAGCTGACTACTAACATCTGGCTGCTACTAAACTGTGTATACCAGTTCAAGAAGCTTCAATTTACTTCATAGCCATCATAGTTGTGATGATTAAATTGATAGTAACAACCAAGATGAAGAAAAGGAGGAAAAATGGAGACGGCAAGGAAGCCGATATTAAATGAATGATGACTGGTGATGGAATTGGGTGGTGTTGGTTGAAATAAAGTTCAAATGTTGAATATTAATAAATACAATGGTGCTTTGCTACTTGTTAATTTTTTTTTCAGCAGGTATAATGAGTACAGAAAATAATGAATGCTAAACAAATTATTTTGGCTGGAAAGAATAGAGTGTCATCAGGCAACTGACACCAACAGATTCTAACTTGTGCATCAAGCATCAAATAAATGGAGTTCCACAACAAAATTTTTTTGTATCAAAATGGTATTTCAAGTACCAAAATTGGTGTGTTTAAAAGCAGTTGAGTACAGCTGCATTGAGGAGATAAAATAACTAAAATGTGTCAGTTGTATTTAGAAATAGTAGTTGTATAAATTTTCAAAAAGTGATTGGAAGGGTGAAGCTATTCATAGAAATGAGGAAGTTGAGCATCTTGGTAGAAGGTGGTAAACAGTATTTAAATATTCTGAGCTTTATATACTAATTTAGAACAAATGGATAACTTCATTTTAGATACAGTTGGAAATTTGGGGTTAAATTAGTGGACAAATGGGGCCAGAAGGAAAGTGATTCTCCTCTGTTCTACTATGACCTCTTAGTGGGATCAATAGAAAAGCCTATAGCTTATTGGAGTTTGCAAAGTTATCAATATTAGAACCTGTGAACTTGGCTGTATTCCAGAAATAAGAGGGTCAAAGAGGCAAAAGTGAAGAACTCCAGAGTTTTAGGCCAGGCTGGTATGAAAATTGTGTTTGAGTGTGAACTTCATTGTATACAGCATTTGTGATTAGGCTTTTGTTTATATCAAGGAATTAAGAAAAACTGGAAAAGTATGTAGGGATTTAATGTGATAGAACTCTAAGATCAGTGGGTAGCAGGTGTAGTAAAAATGGTTTGAAGGAAATGCACATATTAGTAAGAGTTTAAATTTTCCTAAACTTCTGCAATTTTTTTCCTGTATCACCTAAGTTATTCTTCTTATATTATCCAATTGTGTATACCATAAATCTTGTTCCTGAAAAACCAAAAGAATAAGTATATTTTAAAATCAGGAGACAGAAGTTTCAAAGCATTATATGAAGCTAAAATCTATAGTAATACATCATATAATTGATATTTGAGGATCTTGTTATGCTTGGATTTTGTGCTGGTAAAATTCTTATTACTTTATATAAGCCATTAATAACATTTTTTTTGCTTTATGTTCAGTAAATAAATATTCTCAATTTTTACATTATAAATTTACCATAATTTTTCATTCTGTGAGTTGTTTGCATTTATCTTATTTTGCCCGCTTCTGCTCTGGTAAACACATGCCAAATAAAATGTTAGTATCATAAAGCAAACATTTTTACAGGGTGTGTCTTCACTGTCTAAATGTTTGTTTTTAGCAAGAACTATTTGTTTCAAAAGCTTTCCATGAAACATGCACTTGTTTTTGGACCATCCTAACAGCTCAAACATTCCACTCTCTGTTTCCTTAGGTCACCTTGCATCCAGTGTTTCTTTCTTAGCAGTTATCCTGTTGGCCAGCATATTTTCTGAGGCTTCAGTAGTCGCCTGGTAGGAATGCTTGTAAAAACATTCACAAATAGCCCAAATATTTTTTAATAACATTTGCTTGGAAAAATTTTACTGGCAGTCAGGACACATTATTTAAACATATTTCAAAATATTTATGCATCCCTGAAATGTTTTGGCGGTATGTGTAAAGTAAGGATGAATTGATGATTTATAATGAAGCCTTTCTGTTTGTTTTTGGTCATTCATAGTGGTTGATTGATGAGTATTTGATGGAATTTCTATCCAGTTAATTTGATTAACTCAATAGTAAGGTGGGTATAGCAACTAGAAGTTTTGAGCTTTTATCCCAGGACAGTGATTTTAATAGATTAGATTAAATTAGATTAATAAATTAGATTAATTTATCACAATCTTTTCAAGTACTTGATTCCCAGTTGCTATTTCAACTCCTTCCTTCCTCTCCTTCTTAAAAATAATTCACGGGGCTGGGGGTTGGCTCAGTAGAATAAGCGCTTCCCTGGCAAGCTCAAGGGTCTGAGTTCAAACCCTGCAAACAAACAAAAATAATTCACAACATGATGGATTTATTGGTATCGTTTTGTAATTATTACTTAGCAATAGGTGTAGTTTTAGTGAGATCTGTTGTTCTCTCTATGACTGTATGTAAATCAAAAATGAAAATGGAGGGGCCAGGAATATAGCTCGGTGGCATGAGTGCCTGCTTGGCAAGTGCGAGGTCCTATGTTTGATTCCAGGTACAAGAAACAAAAAGAGAAGGAAAATGGATATATTCTTTGAGCATTTGCATGGAACAGCCAAATAAAAATTTCATGTGTGTTTGCTCAGCAGAGTCCATCTTTCTAATTTTTAAAAAGGTAAATTTAGGTCTGATCCAGGCATCAGTTTTAATTTGTCTGATCTGCAGACAAAGAGCAGGTACCTTAAATTTAGCCTTTGAGGGTGACAATACCACAGAATTTTTAGTGTTTAATAATAGAACACACTACTATATTACGAGTTTTAGTTGATGAAAGGCTCCTTTTTTGAGTTTGTCTGTTCCTCTGCTACTAAGTCTGAACATGTATTCTTGTGTCTCTCTTCTGTCTTTCTCTGTCTCATAATTTTTGTGTAAACATTTTTCTTTTCTTTTTTAATGCGTTTTTATGTCTTTCTAAGACTGTATCTGTTCATATAATTCTGCATAAACCTGGACCCTTTTATATGCCTTTTCATCTCTGCCCAATCTTTTCCCTTTGGATGTCTACTGACTTTTCATCTCCGACTACGCCTTCATCAATGCAAATCTCACTTGTCCTCGGGGCCACATATCTTTCTTCCTGTTTAAATGAATATATGTCTTGTGTTCTCTATTTCTATGTTTATTTTTATGTAAACCTCTGCCTATCTGATTTTTCTCTCTCTCTACACTTCATTCTATGGGTGTCTTTCAATTTTTTAGCTTAATTTCAATTCTCTGTGTATGTCTTCTCTTATAGTACAAAACCTTAGCATTTTACAATAGTATAGTATTTACTAATTAGAATTCATTATTTCCTGCTTTAATATGTATCAAAACATGTACCCCATAAATAAGTACAATTTCTATTTGTTAATTAAAAATAAAATGAACTCTGCTTGAAGAAAAACTTAAAAACATAATTTTTATTTAATTGCAAAAATGAGTTATAGCTGAAAAAAAGATAAATTTGAGGCTTTTATCGGTAAATGGATGCAACTTTTAACTGAAAAAAACAGACCTGAATGTGAAAACATTGTATTGTCTCCCTAGTGTAAGAATATCAAAGAGTAAATAAAATCTGGAGGGGTACAATAGATGTTAACAAAGAACAAACCTGTTCAAAAGGAAGAAATTACTGAGGTGAGGAAAATGACAGGAGAAGGAGTGGGGGAAAAATATAAGCAGTGTGGTTTGGACAACTGTGCTAGGATTTCTGTTGGTCTGTGGAGAGGGGCAATTAATGCTTAATTTTTTTGTCTTTTTCTTTCACTTTTTTCCTTTTTCTCTCCTCTTAATTTCTTATAGCTTGTTTTTTGTTTTTTCTTCCAATTTTACATGCTGTTGAAGGACATCACTATGCAATATAATGAATATTGTCAAATTCATTTTATTTTGTTTAGTGAAATTCTGTATCATTTGCAGTTTTTCTGTTTTAATGCTATTTTGCACTTTTTTTTTTTTTTGTATTTTAGCAAAGGTTCTATAAGGGGTTCAGGTTCTCACTACTAGATTGGACTTGTAGTGATCCGCCTGTTTACAGCCTACCAAGGTCTGGGATTACAAGTGCACACCACCACGCCCAGTCTCAATTGCCACTTTAGGGCACCCTGAGGGTGGGGATAGGGCTGACATGGCAGGTCCAGGGATTGAACCCCAAGCCTCTGTGTCTGTACTCTCTTTAAAAAATAAAAATGAGTTAAAGGTAATGAAGGGCAATTCATAGAAAAAATACATAAGCCAATATATGTATAGAAGACATGTTCTTGCTATTAATTTATTGCTTGTAAATTAAAATGATGGAATTACTTTAATTGACTATTGAATTGTTAAAGATACCCATGTACACAAATAGTTATAATATTATATATGATAATGATACCCAGTTCACATTTCAGGAGGACTATCTTTAACAAAATTTTCAGTATGACTTGGCAATTTTGCTTTAGAAATGTTTTCCAGAGAAATAGCCAGAGGATTATATAATTGTTTATTTCAGAATTATATTAGTGGTATATAAATTGAAATGTTTGACTGTGGAAGTTTTGTAAATAGATTATGAAATATCAAATATAGTTGAACATTATACATATATTATTATAGAAAATTTAATAATGATAGCTGGAAAATGTAGCTCCATTGTATATTGCTAACAAAAATGCTAAAAACTATACATATTTTATATATTTGTTTATTCAAACAATATGAAATACATAAACTATGTAGTAAGTACAAGAGAGGCACTATAGAGATACCCATTTTTTTTAATATGTAATGTAAGATAATGAAACAACCACATTCACTATGTTTTGGATTTAATAAGGAACTATTATGGAAAATTACGAAGTGATGCCCACAACCATTTAAGAAATGCCTTGTTCTTAAATTTTAGAAAAGATGATTTTCTATTTAGAATTATTAAATTAATTATTTTCAGTTTACATAGTAGTTCTGTCTTTTCCCTCCCAGTGACAGCTCAGGTGGGTGCCAACATGACTGGCTTTGGGAACAACCGAGGGGATTATTGGAAAATACTTCTGAGTGTGATGAGGGCTGTGGAGGGGGTCTTTCTCAATGGTGCTGTTTCAATACTGTATTTCTCTGATGCCATGGATTAAGTGTCTTTGACCTGTCACTTTCTTTGCCATGGCATTTCTAAGTTGGAGCCAGCCAGCCACATACTGTGTCACCAGAAACCATGAGCTAAATTAAACTGCAAATTGTGGGTATTTAATATTGTGGCTCGGCAGTGGGAACACTGCGTGATGCGTCCCTCGCAGCTTGACCCAGTGATGCTCTTTGGAAAGTAATTCCCCGTCTAGCCCAGGTCGCTGTCGTAAGTATTCTGGAAATGTATTTTGTGTACTTAGTACTTTAATGAGTTATCAAAAACAAAATAAAACATTTGTTTAAAACCTTTGGAAAGATGGAAAATAACTAAGCCATATACTTAAAATGCCATTCTGATGTGCAGCACAGAATCAAAGCAAATCAAATGTGGGACAGTAAAAGTTGACAATTTGCTCAGTCCAAAACATACACTGATATTGATAAACCAAACTTGAATATAATTTTTAGGTTAGTGCTTCTCTAGCTTTGGAGAATATAAAACTTATCTAATAAAGTTTTTTTTTTTTTTTTTTTTTTTTTTTTTAATGTAGACTCCTGGACTCTACTTCTGTAGATTCTGATTTGCGATGTTTGGAGAGAACATAGAATTGACATTTTAATCGGCTTCCAAAGGGATTGTAATAGAAGGCTGTTAAAGACCACATTTCAAGAAACGATGCCAATGAGTAAGATAAAAAGGCAAGATTTTCTCTGAGTCATATCCACTAGTTCATTTCTAGGAGAATTTATAGAGAGAAGCTTATTTAAGGTTTCATGGAAGTTATTTAGGGGAAAGTGAGTTTAGAGGCAGATTAGCATTTCATTTCAAGACCTGTTGGCATTCAGGACTACAATTCTAAAGCCAATGTTTTAATGAGCTGTCAATATTTACTTCCATCAAATAAAAATTGGCATTCATTTTCCTCAAAAATGACATTAATATTTATAGATTTCCTCTCATTCTTGCTTTTTATAAAAATAGTGTGAATGCCCAAGAATAATGTCACAAAAGTATGAAAAAGAAAGTATAAAAAATAGAACCATATAACCATAGAATTCTGATCAATAAAGGCAGTTATGTAGTATAAATAAAAGTCTACATTTTAGAACACTGTGACAATCAAAACATGAGCTCTGTAAGTCTTAAAGCACTAAATGAAATATAGTAAAATAATAGCTTACCTGAGTTAGGTTTACCTCTAAATTAACTTGATTGTTTGTGACTGTTTAATATAAAATTATTTATAATTCTATTTTAAATAAAGTTTATAATTTGGGAATAGAATTTCATGGTGTGGTTGATGTATAAAAATACCTTCCCAATTTAGGCAAAAATAGAATTTTATGGCTGGAAAAACATTTTGTTCAGTGTTTCTCAAACTTTAGTTTGCATATGGATCACTTGGGAATTTTTAAAAGTGAAAGTTAGGACAGATCTAGATTACAGGATTAGGTTCTGTACTTCAATTAAGAATCTAAGTGTTGGTCCAAAGATCACACTCTGAGTTAAAGGTTTTATTTTAACTTCTTTCTTAATAGACAAGGGATGAATGGTACTGCCCTTGGCTGCACAGTGTCACCAAGTCTCTGGTATATTTAAAGTCATCAGAACCAAATGTTATTAGCACCAGTTCTTCAAATTCTTATCACTAGAATGAGTCTTTGGTGAAGACATTGTTTCTGTCTTTCTTGAGTTTTGGTTTTGAACTTTTTCTTTCATTAAATGAAGGAATTTATAGATACCCTTTCAATAAATTTCTTATTTTAGCTTGAGTTATCCAGGGGCAGTTTGTGTTACTTGCACGAAATAAGAATAATTCCACTTAATTCAGGTTGTATTTTGGAAATTATACTATATCACCAGGGAGTAGCTCCTTCTTCTCAGAGAACACACCAACAAATACAGTTTTCTTAAACGTCTATACAACTCCTCTGGTGACTCATGAATGTCTCCCTTCACCACAACCTTTTACCTCACCTTGTAGGCTCTATCCAACTTTCCATTTGACATCTTACAAGTATCACAAACCTCACATACCCCAAATCCAACTTTGAATGTCATGAACCCAAAGTTTCTATGGAGTGTGGAATTTATTTTCATACATTTGCTAAAGTAAAGATCTATGAATTATTTCCAATTTTTCTTTAAACTTTGTTATGTTAAACCCATTAGCAAGTTCTCTCAGTCCTGCTTTAAAAATCAGTCTAGAAATCAAACACTTTCCATCATTACAAAAGCTTTCTACCTTCAATTTTTGCTTCTACTCTAGCTTTTCCAAATAGCAGTTCAAGTGATTCTTTTCTATAAGCTTTTACTTTTATGTAAAATTAAAAGAAAACATTGGTGAATAACTTCTTATTCCATTGAGGAATTAAACAATTCAGATTTAAACAATTTACCATGACCTATAGAGCTTATATGATCTAACCTTTATCTGATCTAACCTTTACCTGCATCTGTCTTCCTTCATTTTAATCCATTCTCTTCTGTCACATGCTTCTAGTTTTACACTGGTGTCCCTTTTACCTCTTCGTCTAGAAAACAAAGAGAGAAAAGTAGGTAATTTTGTGTGTTGCACTAGATTTACAGTACCTGGAAGGCCTGGAACAAATTATATGTCAGTTAATAGTTCTTAAGTAAATGAGGAATTATGTGATCAATTGATAGCACATATTGAGAGAGAGAGAGAGAGAGAGAGAGAGAGAGAGAGAGAGAGAGAGAGAGAGAGAGAAAGAGAGAAAGAAAAGAGAAGAGAGAAAAGAAAAGAAACGAAAAGTTGAAAGGCCAGACAAATAGCTCTTTGGATTAAAGTGCCTGCGTAGGCAGAGAGCAGTGTCCAAGGTTCAATTCCCGGCATGCTATGCCAGGCCCCATCCCAGGGTTCCCTAAGAGAGCAATTGAGAATGGGCGTGGTGGTGCACACCTATAATCCCAGCACTTGGGAGGCTGAAAAACAGAATTACTACAGTTTTGATCTATGTAGTGAGACCCTGTCCTAAAATACACACACGTGCTAACTCACTCTCTCTTTTTCTCTCTCTCTGTCACACACACACACACACACAAAAGAAAGAAAATTTGAAATACATGACCATTTAGATATAGCAAATATGAGAGATAGGTACTAGAACTCTAGTAAGAGGTGGGGATTGGGGTTGATCACAGGAAACAAAAATCTGATATCCTTTCAAATTATGGATTCTGCTAACCATTTTCACTAATCATCTGTATGTGAAAATATCCCCAATTTTGAGGTTCAAGGTCCTTATACACTAGAATTGGATTAGCAGTAACGTAGGTTATCTGCTAGTTTTTCAGTGGGATTTGGTTGGTAGGTTTGTCTCAGATACTGAGACAAACAGCCTATATAAATGTGTTGCTACAGCTGAACAGAGTTGCTATGTATTTGTGTAGCTTTAATAGGAAATAAATTGTATGTCTGTAATATATCAACCAAATGCATTACTTGTTATTCATTTTAAATTTTTTCCTCTAGAGAAAAATAGAAAATATTCATAAAACTGTTTTATGAGGGAGGTATGACTGAGAAATCTTATGATTAAAAGATTTGGAGATATTAACAAGGACAAAGGAATAGAATATTTTAAAAATATTTAGTGCATCT
Organism: Ctenomys sociabilis; assembly: GCA_004027165.1. NCBI lineage: Eukaryota > Metazoa > Chordata > Mammalia > Rodentia > Ctenomyidae > Ctenomys > Ctenomys sociabilis. Next base: position 16,314 of record PVKA01012214.1, read on the forward strand.
CCATCATAAAAAGGAAGTACTGCATTTCATATGGATTAGTGTCTGTGACTGTTAGTGTTCTAAAGGTATGAGTTTCTCCAAGTCCTTTGGCCTTCATTTATTTAGTAATACACATAGTTCTTTGCTTTCTCTAAATGTTGTCCAAAAGCAAGCACCGACAATTCCCCATAAGAACAACTCTGCAACTTCCTGACTCAGTGGAACTGAAAGCTGTCAGTATTTTAGTTGAGTCTTTGTAAGCTATAAGTGGATAAATTCTGGAAGTAGTCTGACTTGCAGTGTGCAGTGGAAATTTTAGTGTTCTTAGAAAAATCCTTTACATCTGCATCTCCAGGAAGGACCAGCATGTCCAGTAATACTCAGCATGCATAACTTGTCCGTGTGCTATGGTTTCTGGTTCTTTTCTGCTATATAATAATACAGTTTTAGCTTCCTGCTAAAACTGTAGCACTGACTTAGCCTCCACATCACTCCCCTAGTACTCTGATCTTCTTCCAAATTTAGTTAATCTGTTTTCCCTGGGTGGTAGATCTTATTTTCAGGCCAGTTATAAACTGGTCTAACCTAACGGCAGCCAAAACACATGCCACCAACAAGTATAATATCTGATATCCAAAGATTCTTAATAGTACTTCTATATTGCCTCAATAGTACTTAACAGTGTCTTCATTGGTAGAATCTTGAATATTAGCATGAGCTTGAACTCAGATCAAATTTATAGTCTTGTCTAATGACAAGACACACTAATGAGTTAATTCCCTTAGTCTCAAGTCAGCTTCTCTGTTCTTCCCTCCCTCCTTCCCTCCCTCCTCTCTTTCCTTCCTTCCTTGTATTGACCATACAATATGCCTGAGCACAGAGTCCACATGTGTCAGGGAAAATTTTAGAAGATCTAAAAAAGAAAGAGATAACAATGATAATTATGAATTGTGAATGCTACCAGGACACAGGATTAAATCTGTCACATAGTTCTTTACCCTAGAAAATGGAACTTGGTTGGAAGTAAAAGTTATGTCTCTATTGGGGACTCCTATAACAATAAGGATTCACTTGTTGACTCACTACAAGTGGTACCATAAGATCTCTACTTTTATATGTGAGGAATAGTAGTACTGATTTATGGAAGGAGTAGTAATCCCTGAATTGGAATGTAGTCATTGTTGTTGCTATTGGAGTTTAAAACATTGATTTTTTAGAGGGATGACTACTAGTCTAATATTCAGTGTAAGATTAATCAGAAGATTTAATTCTAGTTAATTCTTTGGGCCTTCTGGTTGAGACTTGTTTTACTTGGAGAAGATAGAAATAAGATCCTGTAACATACAGTAAATCCAAATTCATTAATTGATTACTGACAATGAAATGATATAATAATAAGAGAGGATATTTGCTTAAAAGCAGAATGCTAAGTTCTGACATACAATTCTAGAGTGCTTATGAGACATACATGGACTTAAATGTCAGAAAATGATAAAATTAATTACATGAAAATAATTGGTTGATATAACAATACAGGGGCCAGGGAGATGCCTCAGTAGAATAAGTGCTTCCCTGGCAAGTGCAAGAACCTGAGTTCAATCCTCAGTTCCACCAAAAAAAGAGAGATCAGTTTGGTATAAAAAATATAGTATTCCTCAGTGGTCAATGGAAAAGTACTTTTAAAATTTTAATAGAAATGTTAAGATATTCTTCATAGAATACACTTATCTTTTAATGACGGACTTCAGAAATTAGTCTCATCAGGAAATATCTATTAATGCTAATGAAAGAGTTAAGATTAGTTTGGAAGGCTATGTTCTCTTTGGAATAAAGACATTCAGTAGGAGATGGGGAAATTAAATCAGATTTCAGTAGACAACTTGTTTTGAAAATAAAGCTTAAATAAGTGATCAGATAATGACTGGACACTGTTGCAAGACAAAAGGAGAAATATGTAATAAATTATTAGGTAGAATATTATCAATGGAATATTTTTGAATATATTAAATATTGAATATGTTTTATGGGATTAGTAGAAAGATATACTGATGTGTCATTAAGGTTTTACCCTTTCATTATCAGAAAGTAGGGTGAACATAAAAGAAACAACAGTCTATAGAGCTATATCACTCTAGTTCAAAAATTGTTTTTTATATTTTGATTAATAGGACAGTTTCAATAATTAATACATTTACATTGTTATATTCTTAGTGGTTATCCATAGTACAAAAAGCAGACAGGATATCTTGCCCAAACAATATTAGTACAAATCTTTCTACTCACTGAATTAAACGAGAGTAGCTGTATATCTATCCTGACTATTGTGTATATACAAATGCAAAATGGTCCTTCCTTTGTAACCCCTTTTTTTGTTTAGCCCTGTCAGAGATGGGTATTCCATTGGCATTGAAATACTATAGATGCGTGAATTCAGCAAAAAATCCAACACAAGCAGCAGTCCAAACTAGTAGTGGGTTACTGCAGAAGTTGTTGACTTGAGCCTTTTACAGCTCAGCATACTAATATGGCTTTACTTTACATAGCTCATTTTTATATATACTTTTCTACTGGATGGTTAAGACCGAGAAAAAGCAAGACCTATGTAACAAGAAATGTAACTTTTGTATCTGATAAGGTCAGTGACATACCCTCAGGATTTATCCTGTAACTCTGTACCACACTTTGTAGATCCTTTGTCACTGTCAGCCATGTGGATGAGTCACTGCCATTGCTTGACTAATTTGCTCTTTGTGAAAGACTGAGAGAATGTTTTTTCTCCATGTGACTCTCCTTAGGACACTCTACATCATCGATCACTTTCCTCTGTGGCTCCATAATCTCTTTGATCAGAAAATTTGGGACATCACTCAGTTACATGATAGTACAGTACAGGTTCTCCTATGTCCTGGGTCTTAACTGACCCTGAAAGGCTAGGGCCAAATTGTTGGCTGACCTTGCAGCCCTTCTATTTCTCCAATTTTTGATCTGCAAACTTAGGTTGTTAACCCTCCAGAAGAAAAGCTTATTATTACCCTGCAACTAATGCATTTCAGTTTACCCTAACTATTTGTCTAAGTATCAGTCATCTTATAACATGGAACAGGTATTTTTCCATCATGTATTGATATGTTAAAGTTTAAGTTCCTACAGAATAAGAAGAAAAAATAATTAAAAAGATAGGAATAAACACTTACATATTTTTACTCAGAAATTTAGAAGTCTAACCATATACAGCATTGTAGAAGGACAATCCTCTGACATTTTTTTGTCTTTTTTTAATTTATTAGCCTTAATTTAAAAAAGGAATAAAAACCTTTTACTTGAGAGACAAAATGGTAATAATTGGTATGTCCTGGCAAGAAGTATCTAGAAGACTAGAATGACAGGTATTCCACACATTACTATTACACATTGCTATCTTCAGTGCAATTGCTTGGTTCACAGGTATCAGCATGTATATAGTTAGTCAGTGTGAGAATCCTACCAATTAACTGCTAGTTTCAAAAACTTGCTGATGTTTCTCAGGATCATTGCTTTACCTATCTTGTGCATATAAATATATGGCTTTGCCCCTGTCGTATTTCCCAGCTTTTCTCTTTGCCCTCTCCTCATTGTCCAATCCTCAAGTTCTCACTTTTCTTTTGTGTTATACCTTTCCATTTGTATTTCTTCTGAATTCTTATACTAGGGAAACTATACAATATTTACACATATGTACCTCGTTTATTTCACTTATAAGTATGTCTTCAAGTGGCATCCAATTAAATATGAAGGCTTAGAGTTTATCATTCTTTGTAGCTGAGTAATACTCCATTGTATAAAGATATCAAATCTTTTTCTTTTTTTGTTGAAGAACAAATAGCAATGAGACAGTTTCAAATCAAATTAACAGGACAGATTCAATAATTAATACAATGTAAATTATATTTATAATGGTTTAAATTATATTTATAGAGGAAAGTGATCGATGATGTAGAGTGTACAAGGTGCATAGATGATATTCTACTAATAGACACTATTATAGCAGATGTCTCTAATCAATGACTTAAGAGAATGTAGCTATATATTTATCTTATTTTTTAAAACTGAATTATAGTACAGTTTCAATAATTAATACTCTCTATCCTATTATCTTTCTAGTGGTTGTCCATAGTAGTAGAAGCTGACATAATATCTTGTCCAACCACTATTAGTGCAAATCTTGCTTCTCATACAATTATGCAGAAGTACTGCATATTTATCCTAACTGTACAAACATTTCATGGTTCTTCCTTTGTATCCCCTCTTTTTTTTTGTCTAGACCTGTCAAAGATGGACAATGAATTGTCATTAAACCATTATGGGAGCCTGAACTCAGCGACACAATCAAACACAGTCCAGCAATCTACAATAATAGTGAGTTATCTGAAGAAGTTGTTGACTGTAGCCATTTACAGATCAATTTATTATTATGGCCCCACATAGTACACCTCATTTTTATGCTTTTCTGTTGGATGGTTAAGACTGAGATAAAGAAAGACCTATATACCCACACATGTACTTTTTGTTTCTTATGAGGTCAGTGAAGTCCCCTCAGGGTTTATCTTGTAATCCTGTACCTCACTCTGTAGATCCATTGTCAGTGTCAGCCATGTGAATGAGTCACGGCCATTGTTTGACCAGTTTGCTGTCTGGGAGAGCCTGAAAGAAAGTTTTCTGTTGATGTGATTCTCCCCAGGCACACTATAGGTCATCAATCACCTTCCTTTGTGGCTCCATAATCACCTTGATCAGAAAATTTGGAACACAACTGAGTTTCATGATGTTACAGTACAGGTTCTCCTCTGTCCTCAGTCTTTGCTGACCTTGAAAGGCTAGGGGGGAAATGTTGGCTGACCTTGTGGCCCTTCTATTTCTCCAATTTTTGATGTGTGAACTTAAGTTGTTAATCATCCAGAAGAAAAGCTGATTATTACCCAGTAGGATATGCCATTCAGTTTGCCCTAATTATCTGACTAAATTCTTTTTAGTTGTTGTTCTACATTTCTGTTTGTACTACTTCTTTTGACTTATACTAGGGAGACTATATGATATTTGCACATGTATGTCTGGTTTATTTCACTTATGAGTATATGTTCAAGTGGAATCCACTTCAGTATAAATGCTTCAAGTTTATCATTCTTTATAGCTGAATAATACTCCATTAAATAGAAATATCATATCTTTTTCAACCATTCCTCATGTGACAGGCATCTTGGTTGTTTCCAAGATGTTGCTATCACAAATTGTGCTCCTATAAACATAGGTACACACATTTCCCTATGACATAATGTTTTCACTTCCTCTGGGAAAATTCCCAGTAGGGGGATAGCTGGCTTGAATGGGATTTCCAGTCCTACTCTTTTGAGGAGTTTCCACACTGATCTCCACAATGGTTGCACCAGTCTACATTCCCACCAGCAGTGGAGAAGTGTTCCCTTTTCCCCACACACTCTCCGACATTTGTTGTTGGTTGATTTCCTTATGATACCCATTCTTTCTGGAGTGAGATGGTATCTCAGTGTTGTTTTTAGTTGCATTTCATGGATGGCTAGTGATGTGGAACATTTTTCATATATTTATTCGCTTCTTTAATTTTATCCTCTGAGAAGTGTGTATTCATTTCAGATGCCCATTTCTGAATTGGGCCTTTAAATTTGAGCGCCCTCTTATATCTTAGTTCTTTATATATTCTAGAGAGCACACCTTTGTCTGATTGCTTGTTAGGATTTTTTCAAAATTTGTGGGTTGTGTTTTCACTTTGTTGACAATTTCTTTTGACATGCAGAAACTCCTCAAGAAGAGTTGATCCCAGTTGTTGATTCTTTCAAGTGTTTCCCGTGCAAAAATATGTTTGTTCATGAACTTGTTGCCTACCCCTATGTCTTAAAGTGTTCCTCCTACTTTCTCTTCCAGGAGATTGAGTGTTTCTGTTTTAATGTTTAGATCTTTAATCCATTTTGACTTTAGCTTAGTGCATGGTGATAGACCTGGGTCAAAGTTTAGTTTTCGGCATGTAGAAAGCCATGTTTTCCAGCATCATTTGATAAAGAGGCTATCTTTCTTCCAGTAAATATTTTGGCCCCTTTGTCCAAGCTGAGTGTGACTGTAGATGCCTCTGCATCTTCTAATCTATTCCCTTGATCCTCAGGTCTATTTTGTTGCCAATACTATGTTGATTTTATCAGTGGCTTTGTAGTATAATTTCAAGTCAGGAATTGTGATGCCTCCTGCCTTGTCTTTATTGGCCAAGATTGCCTTTGCTATTTAGATCTTTTGTGGTTCTAAATAAATTTTAGAAAAGATTTCTCTAGTTCTGCCAAGTATGTTGGAGGCAGTTTTATAGGGATTCTATTAAATCTTTACAACAGTTTTGGGAATATGGCCATCTTCACGATGTTGGTTCTTCCTATGTAGGAACATGGAATATCTTTCCATTTTCTGAAATCCTCTATAATCTCTAAGAAGGGTGTTGTAATGTTCTGTGAAAAGATGTTTGACTTCCTTGGTTAAGTGAATTCCAAGGTATTTCATTTTCCATGGATCTATTATAAACAGTATTGTTTCTATGCTTTTCCTCTCAGTGTATTTGTTATCTGTGTAGAGGAATGCTTTGTATCCTGCTATGCTACTGAATTTCTGTATCAATTCTAGTAGTTTCTTGGTGGAATTTTTTGGTTCTTCCAAGTAAAGTATCATGTCATCTGCAAATAGTGATAATTTAGCAGAGTTCTTTTTTTTATTTCAGAAATTATTTCTGCTCTGAGTTTCTCTTTACCTTTCTGCTATTATTTCTTTGCTTGCGATGCTGTTAATTCATACATTTCAGCTGACCTAGTGTTCTCTGCATCTGTTCTGGGTGGGCTTTGGGTTACCCTCATATGTTTGTGGATTCGTTTTTTTTTTTGCTCAGAAAGAACTTTATTTAAGACTTCTCCTAAAGTTTACTCAGACAACTAAATTTCTCTTAGAAAAATTCAAATACCTACCTGTTAGAAAGGATATTTTGAGGGAAAACGTAAGTTGAGACTCTTATTTCAGCAACCACGCCAGGCTTCCCTGGCTCAAAGCAGTCGAGCTCACTGCCGGGTTCACCATGCAGAAGGTGACCTGGAGAGTGGACATTGCAAGGCAGCCCCTACCTGTTTACGTCTGGGAAGCTTTGAAGCACAGAGGTGCACACTGAAGTCCATCTGCCACCTCCTAGAGTAGCAGCTGGGCTAAGAACGGATACTGTGAAGCCAACGGGAGGCAGAGGTCTCCAGTTTGTGTCCCTCTCAGCGAGCGTCAGTACACTGTCCATGTCACCTGCTTGAGTTTGTTTGGTCCTGAGAGCTACTCCAGAACATCTCAAGAATGATCTATTATCAGTGGGAACTCATGAAAGAGTAGAATCTGGATCTGAGGACAGCAGGTGACAGTGGCCTCCACAGCATCGTCAGTCAGGGAACACAGTGCCCATATTCTTGGCACATGGTCCACTAACAAGCGCAACCACTCCACTGTCAGACGTCTGAGTAGCTGAAAAGTCCACGCACTTCAAAAGCAAGCAGTGCTCTCCTAAGGCACACGAGGACACATCAGTAATACTGAGGCAGCCTCCTAAGTCAATGATTCTGAGCAGCCGGTAGTTGAGCGCAAGTATGAGGATGCCTTCATCAGTGAGGTTCTGGCACCTCTTCATAGAAGCTTCTTGCAGATAAGAACAAGACGAAGCCACAGCTTTTATTCCTTCTGAAGTTACGGAAATGCATTTTCCTTTTGAGCAATTTAAGTTTAGTTTCTTCAGTTTTCTGCAGTTACACAAGTGCAGGAGAGCAGTATCAGAGATATCACAACTCTGCACATCTAGAGTTTGGACTTCAGGATATAAAATCTCATATTTGAATCTATTATCCATCCCAGCATGCTCATTATTTTAATCAGTCTATCTTTTGTGTTGAGAGGCAAAGGTGTCTGTGATGTATCTGGAAATATTCTGAATCAAGCACCAAAGACATAGATCCAGGAGCTGGCCGACAAGCCGTGGGTTGGACATTGCAGCTGCCGGAAGCTATTTCTGGATTTGATTCGTTACTTCAGATGCTACGTATTCAAAAATTTCTTGTTTTATTTCAGGCATTAATTTTGGTCTGAGTTTCTGTTGTTGTTTCTTTGCTTTTGACTTTGTTAATTCATTCATTTCAGCTGAGCTATTATCCTCTTCACTTATCATGGGTGGACTTGAGGCCTGAGATTGCCTTTTGCTCCTTGTCTTTGTCATTTTGCATAGCACTGACCTCTGACCTTTGGTGTAGATCTTTGGTGCAATTATAACCTTAGCGTGTAATGAGATTGGGTGCCAGTCTATTAAGTTTGAGATTATCCAGTTATGCCTGGCCTCGATCTAGCTGTTGTATTCAGCTCCTTTTTGCTACGGCCCTTCTGGCAAAACTGTGAACTTGTGGTTCCCCTCTGTTTTGCCCCTGGCCCAGGGAGCACCAGGGAGCGCCGAACCTCTCCCACACACTCACCTGGCCAAGCTTGGCTTGATTGGGAGCTGGAAGAGTCACAAAAATTCTTACTCAGCGTCCTTGAGGGTGGTGGCTCTGGAGAGCCGCAGGTATATGGACGTGCGCTAGAGAGTCTCACTCACGTGGGTGCCTAGTTCTGCTTTCTGGGTCTCTCATGGTTGTGCAGGGAAACCGGAAGTTGTCCCACACTCTCACCAGGCTAGACTGGGCTATTTTTTTATTTATATTTTTTTTCTTTCCACTCTTTGGTGAGGTTAGTTAGTGGCTTATCAATTTTATTTAGTCTTTCAAAGAACCTGTTAGATCTGAGAAGCCCACTGTGAGAGGAAAGACTCCAAGAGACGTCCTCTCATGCAAAAGCAAGGGGATTCTATTTTCCATGCATGCATGGGGCTCACTGAACACGCAGGAACAGAGAGCACCTTTAGTGTAGCAAACATTTTTTAAAGGCAAAAACCACAAAATGGGGAGGGAGCAAGCGAGGTTACAGAAGCAGATCGCATTGGTTAGTTTAGGTTGACCTTTAAAATAATTGGTGGGTTTGAGAATATATGACTTTTTAAAGAAACTAAGAGGGGTAGGCCATAGGGCAACTATTAGTTAACTCTGTGGTTTTAGCTGTTTCCCGAGAACGGCTGCGTCAAAGTGACTTATTTTATAAGAATGTTCCTAGGCTGGAGATTAAATGTTTTTCCCAGGTAGGCCTGAGGTTTTTGTGTTTTCTTTGTTTTAAAAACATGGATAATTTAAGCTCTATGGCCGTAAGCAGACATAACATTAGGCAGTAATCTATACAAGCTGACATGGTTTGTTGATGTACTAAGGTGACGCATACAGAACAGGATGGCAGCGTAACCTCATGTGTGCTCTTAGAAATTATTTGGGCTTTAGAAACCAGCTTTCTGATTATTGATTTTTTGCACTGTTTTCTTTGTGTCAATTGAATTAATTTCTGCTCTAATCTTTATCATTTCTTCCTGTCTTTGGGCTCTGGGTTTGGTTTGTTCTTCCTTTCCTAGATGTTGGATGTGCAGCATAAGGGTATTTATTTGTTCCCATTCTGTTTTCCTAATGTGTGAGTTCATAGCTATGAATTTCCCTCTGAGAACTGCTTTCATCACATCCCATAAATTCCAATAAGTTGTGCTTGAGTTTTTTAATTGTAGATATTGTTGAATTCCTTGATTAATTTCATCTGTGACCCATTGATTGCTGAGTAGTCTGATTAATTTCCATACATTTAGGATTTTTTTTTTATGGTTTCTTTTTTCATTTATTTCCAGTCTCATTGCACTGTGGTCGGATAATATACATGGATAATTTCTGTTTTCCTGCATATACTTAAGCATGACCTATGGACTAGTATGTGATCTATTTTAGAAAATGACCCTTGTGCATCTGAAAAAATGTGTATTCAGCTGTAGCTGTGTGGAAACCTCTGTATATGTTCACCAAGTCCATTTGTTTGAAGCTCTGGTTCAGTTCTCCTACTTTGCTAATTTTTTGTCTGGTTTGACTTATCTTTTTTAGATAAGGGGATGTTCATGTTTCTAGATTGTGCTCTTGGATATTAGATTTTTCATGTCCATTAAGATTTGTCTTATATAGTTGGGTGCTCTTGTATTTGGTGCATGGATATTTATGAGTGTTATCTCTTTCTCTTGAATTTTTCCCCTAACCAATATATAGTGGCTTTCTTTATTTCGTTTGATCCTTCTTGGTTTGAAGTTGAGGCTGTCTGAGAACAGGATTGCTACCCCTGCTTTTTTCTGAGGTGCTGGGGTGTGTGGTATTGTTTTCCATCCTTTTATTGTCAGCCTATGGATTTCTGTATGAGTTATGTGTGTTTCTTGTGTACATTGTGTTGTTGGATTTTGTTTCCTAATCCACTGTGCTAGTCTATTTCTTTTAATTGGTGAATTGAGTCCATTTACATTGATGCTTATAAATGAGATATGTTGACTTACAATTGACATGTTATTTACCTACTGTTGTTTATTCCTTTTTGTCTTATGTTTAATTGTTTGCCCTATTTAGTGGGTTCCTTTTGTTCTCATTCATGCAGTTCTGATCAATTTGGTCAAAAATTGTTTTAAGAATATTTTCCATTCATTCCTTTATCTATTTATTTATTCAGCAAGTACTTAATACTAGGTAGTGTATAAGGAACACTACAAGGGAGAAGAAATCAGGATGGTTCCTAACAGCTCACTTATTGTTATCTAGTGGCACATTTGACACACATTGAAGACTAATAATTAGGATAATTAAAATTTTGAATAGTGTTTTTGGGTCAAGAAAGCAGAATGTGTTAGAAATGCAACACAGGGCCCATACTTGATTTCACTGGAAGAAGGATATTTAAGCTAAGAACTAGAGGGCATAGAATTTAACATGACAAAGAAAGGAAGCCAAAGGAACCCAGGATATCCAAAGACTTCTAGGTGAGGAGCTAGATTAGAATGTTCAGGAAATGAAAGGTCAGAATAGAGAGACTTAGGACACAGAGTGAGAGAGATAATGACTCTAAATAAGATTGGTGAGAAATAATGACTCTAAGATTGGTATGTGGAAACCTGTCCTCGTGGCTATGGTAGCAACTTAGTATTCTACGCACAGCTCTAAGCCAATAGAAAAGATCAACTTGTGGATGGTGAATCACATAGACACTATCTTTTTATAGCAGGTGATACCAAAAAAGAGTGAAAAGAGATTAATTTAGAATGGGATGGCTTTATCATTGAACTGTGAATTAAATAACTATATAGATCAACAATTATATGGAACTTGAACTTTAGCTTCATGGAGTGTATCTTGCCTTTTTCTTCTAGGAAGCCCATTATTTTGGCTTTAGATCTATATTATATGCAAGTATATGCAATTAATTGTAGTTCCAAAATATACATGTCCCAGTATATACTGATATATTTCTAAGAAGCATTTGACTCAAATGAGAACTCTGTACAAAGTTAAGCTTTGATTAAAGCTGTATAGTCTGGGATGACAACTGGGTAATCATTATTCTGGCTGTTGAATTTGTTTCAGATATGTCAAATTTGAAATCATTACAGAACATCTGTATTAGCCAGGTGTGGTGGTGCATGCCTGTAATCCCAGCACTCAGGAGGCTGAGGTAGGAGGATTGTTGTGAGTTCTGAGCTACAAAGTGAGCTTAAGGCCAGCCTGAAACTGTATAGTGAGACCCTGTCTCAAAAAGACAAAAAGAAAAAAAGAACATCTGTATTGAAATATTCTAAATTGTGACAGGCAAAAACACATAAGGTTAAAACTACAACTGCTGTTTCACAGGTTAGCATTCTATGAAGGAAGAAATAAAAAATATTCACAACTGAAGTACTTTATTTTATTTTTCTGTGCCCACCTTAGCACATCCTGAGGATGGGGTTGGCATAGCATGTGGTGCTGGGGATCGAATTACAACCCTTGTGCCTTTTGCCTAAGCTTGTCTAAGCAGGCGCTTGAGACCACTGAGCTATTTTTGTGGGCCCCTCTGTTATATACATCTAATATCATAAGTTTTCTTTGAAAAATGTTTTATGCTCAGAAATAAGAAAGGTCTTAAGAACCACACTGGAGCAAAGAATAGGAAACGAAGTGACAATGGGGGAAGGAAAAAGATCTTTATTGATAAGGAAACTTCAAAAGTCTTTTTGAAAAGAATACTGGTATAAAATCCAGAAGTAGTCCTATACTGTGTAAGTAATAAATATTTTATCTCTACAAAGAGTTGGAATAATCTCCTATGTAAGTAAAAATATTTCTGAGGAGAACTAAAGTATCTTTAACGTTGCTTTAACTTTTAGAACATGTGACATGAAGATTTAATGATCATGAGGGGCTGATTTCTTCATTTTAGGCATTTTGGAGACTTTGAGTCTGGATACAAGAAGAAGGGTCGGTGTGACGATGCATACTGGAGAATTATAGATGTGGTGATTGAATGCATATCCATCAATTGATCATGATACAGGAAAAGTGTGATGATAAACGGTCCTCTGTTTGAGCTGCAGTTAAGATAAAGAGTGTTAAAACTCCTGAGACAGGATACTCCCAGAGGTTTTATTATAGATGGTTTTGAGTACTATACATCAATTTTGTGCAATTGTTTTCATGTGACCTTCATATAGTACAGCATGTGGTTAGGTTTGAAAACTGCAGTATAGATGCATGTGGACTAAGAGTGGAGCACAAGAAGTACCTGAAATTATGTAGTGTGTTGGGCAGAATTTTGACATTCATCATTTCTGCTTTCAGGGATTACTGTTATGAGTATTTTAAATGGTGGGTGAGAAGAACATTGATTATGCAATTTAGTTTGTAAATTAGCTGATCTTAAAGTAGGTAGTGGACCTAAGTTAATCACATGAGGCCTGCAAAGAAGAGAGCATTCTCTATTTGGTAGTAGAAGAGAATAATTTGAAACTTAAGAAGGATTAGAAATGTCCTCATTGGATTAAAGTTTGAAGGAATCATGTTTCATGGAAGCAGGCAATTTAGTCCCTACAAGTACAAAGAACCTAATTCTATCAACTGGTGGAATGATTTTGGAAGCACTCTTCTTTAAATCCTCAGTTAGGAGCCCGATGGCTCTCGATTTCTGCCTTATGAAGCAGAAGATCTAACTGAGATACTCTGTACTTACGCTTCTGACCCATTCATTGTTATATAGTTAGTGGCATGTTAGGCTGTAAATTTGTGATTACTTATGCTAGCACTGGAAAACTAATACACAGAAAGATAATGAAAAGAGTTGACTATCATAGAAGCCAAGACAAAAAGAAAAAAATGTACTTATCCATTAAGTTACTGGCTTTTGAAAAGGCAATACCTGCATTTTAATGAATAAAGTACACTTATTACAGTGCCTGGTAGATTTAACTTGACTGTAATCATTTCTTATAGCAGCATTTTATTTTTTCAATGCATTTTATTAATTTCAGTTGGGTCTTTTCTAAATAAAAATTGCCTAGGTATAGCAATAACCATTCCGGTAAGAGAAATTGTGAGTGGGATTTTGTTACACAGCTAGTCTGCAGAGGTAGGAGTAAAAATTAAAATAAACAGTACAGGGTAAGAAACCACAGATATAGGTAGAAGCAAATCTTTGGAAGGAAAAATGGAAAGTAAAAAAAAAATCATACAAGATTGAGTAAAGCCCTGTGAAGAGAAGTGAGTACCAGCACCTGCATGGGGTAGGAGCAAGGACTTAACCTACCACATCTATCCATTTGTGGCTAGTAGATGTTTTCTTGGTACTTGCCGGAAGAGCAGCAATGTCTAAATGTCACTGGGAAACAGAATGCCTCCCGGGAGAGCAGATGACATGTCAGTGGAGTGGTGCCTGTACAGGGCTGGTGATATTGGGCAATTTTGAAGGAGGCAGTGGAAACAAAAGGAAGTAGGCATGGGGAGAGTGGGAACCTACTGGCTCATTTACACAAGTGGCAAATTTAATAACGTGTTCGGGAACTATTTCCAGGAGGGAACTGGGGAAGACTTCCATAGCTGTTGTTGATGAAGCCCCAATAAGAAAAAGCAGTTTAGTAAAGGAAGTCTGGGCAACTTAGCAAAAACCATCTCAAAACTTTTAAAGAAGGGCTAAGATTGCCTCTTCAAGTAGACAGTGAATTTCTAGAAGACTTGAATTATATCTAGTCATATTTGTTTACTAAATGAACAACTTAATCTTTAGAATGATCTGATCTCTTTCTCTCCCATCTCCTCTCTCTCCCAGACTCAGGTATGGGCATTATTATTGGGAATTTCTTAGAAATGAATAATGTCAGGTCCATCTTAACCCAATGAGGAGAGCTGTTATCAGGAACACAGTGGTGGGAGGGAAAAGGGATAAAGGAAGGAGAGAGAGAGAGAGAGAGAGAGAGAGAGAGAGAGAGAGAGAGAGAGAGAGAAGATGAATGCAGCAGAAGCAGAAGTTATGGAGTAAAAATAACCCTTCTGCACTGTTGGTGAGAATTTAAACTAGTACAACCACTATGAAAATCAATATGGATATTCCTCAAAAATATAAATAGAAATTCCATTGAGCCAAGTATACATTTTTCTGGATATATTAAAAAGGTATTAAAGATACCATGCTATAGTGAGCACATTTATTTCATGTGTGTAACATCTCAACTTATACAATAGTCAACTCTGCAAACAACCCGTATCCCTAAACCAGGCTCAGAAAGCTAAATGTTACATGCTTTTCTTATAGAAGAAACCTAAAACATGAAAGAATAAATTAATGAGTAAAATAAAAGGTGATGGTTGAAATATAGACTCTAAAAATATAGACTCTAAAAGATTGGGAAGGGGATCCAAGGAGGTGAGATGAAAGGAAGAGGGAACAAAGAATTGAAAATATGTTATGTGCACAAATAAATTTCTCTAAATGAACATTTTTATTTTGTAAAATAAACATTCAGTAAAAATAAAGAATGCAGAATCTCAAGTGTCAGACCTAGTGAATCATAACCTGAATTTTAATAATACTCCAAGTAACTCATATTTACAACACAATTTGTAAAACACGGGCCTTGGACATGTCATCTAACATTGCATTCTATTTGCATTTAGGTCATGCAGGAATCCCTTACCAATGTCTTGTATATGTACTTCAATGAAGTATGCAGCTTTCAGAATTAATAAGCTTTTACTAAGAGCCAGAGAAACTTTCCTTTACAAGACAAAGTCAAAGTCAATATATCCAAAAACATTTTCACCATTTGTTGAAAGAAATTTCTACATCTTTCTATATCTCTATGTCTACAGTCTAGATAGTATTCATATGGAAGGTACACCAAAGTAAGTAGGCCTAAGACAATCATGCTCAGACTAGGAACCAGCCCCATTCATTACAGTCCTGACCTTTCTGTGGACAGTTCTGGCATTTGCACTGGCTTCTCAGCCTTTCCTAGATGAAGGTATCTACTTTCTTTTTTCTTATTTTAGAAAAGGTCTACAGGGTCTACAGGGTCTCACTATGTAGACTGGACACCTAGTGATCCATCTTGTGTTCAGCTTCCCTGTAGCTGGGATTATAGACATGAGTCAGCACCTTAGGGGTGGGGCCAGCATGACATGCTAGGGATGGAACCCTGGCCACTGTGCTCTGTCTAAGCAGGTACTTTAGTCCACTGAGTTATTTGGTCAGCTCCAGTATCTACTTTTTGTTTATATACTTCTTTATAAGGATACTTATCTTGGATTGCTTCTCTCTGATATTCTTGTAGTCATTGAAAGCTAACTATAATTTTCCAAATATCTTCTTGTTATGGTTTGTGTCTAGTTTGTGCCCCTAAAACCTCATGCAGTCATGGGGTGGGGACTGCTAGGGTTTGAGATTAACTCATGACCCATTGGGATTATGGAATTTAGTACTGCTGGGATTATGGGTGTGAGCGCTACACCCAGCCTAAGGCAGTTAGACTGAATGTGACATAAGACAGACAGAAAGACAGACTTCCTCTCCATTGCCACTGTTTCTGCTACTCCTCTATTTTGCTCTCTGCTCCTGGCCACCACCATGATAGGCTGCTCTCTGCCAAGTGTTTCTCTGCCTTGGAGCCAGCAGACTATGGACTGAAACCTCCAGTAACTGTGAGCTAAATAAATCTTTCCTTGCCTAATTTTGAGTGTTGGGTATTTGTCCCAGCAATGTGAGAAGAGTAACAGAGACACTTCTCTTTCTCATATTACTTCTTTGCAATTATATCCATCCATCACTCTATCCCTAACATAATCTAATCTTTCTTCTACTTGGCTCATCTCAAAAATATTGAGAAAACTGCAAAATTTGTGTGTGAACAATTTCAGTCTTTTGTTTCTTTTTTAGTTCTATTGAATTGTACAAGAAACCTGAATAGTTCACAGCATTACTAGGTAACTTCTAACATTCTTTTTAAAAATATGTTCGTTATTCCTAAATATCTAAGGGTGATCAATATATTTTCTAGAGTTATTCCCATCTCTCTCTACCAGTGCTCCTCTTGACTTTGAGGACTTACTTGTTTATTCTCTAAAAGCAAATTTTATATTTCATTATACTGATAAAATTTTGTTTTTCCCAGATAGACTTCAGTTTAAATTATTCCAGAGTTTTCTTGACTAAGATCATCTCCCATTCAATTATTACAGCAATTGCTCTGTACTGTTTTAACTTGCTTCTATGAAATTTGTAGCTGACATATTGCCTTTAAAAATGTCTTTTACTGCACACTCCAACACAGACCAAACTTTTTTTATTTGCTCTTACTATCAACAGTCATCTAATATTTTGAGGACATGTCTTGTCAGCAAAGCTAACCAGTCTGTCACAAAAGATTCCTCAGAGTCCTTTTCTTAAAACTTTATGGTCCAGCAACACAATGTGTAGAAGTAAGGTACAATTGGAAAGCAGGAGAAAAATCAGGAAATTACACTATCACAGGAAATTGTAGTAATAAAGTGAAAGCCAAAGAAGCAACTGGCCAGCAAGTCATAAAATTCTAATCATGCAGCAGGGATAAATAGAACCTTCACTCACTGGCTGGTACAGTTTTATATTGTTCTTTTAGTTTTATTTACATCTAAATGCATACCTTTGTGACAAGGAAGGCCATCTGGTCATTTTACAGTTGCAGTAACTAGAACATAGAGAAATTTAATGACATTTTGTAAGTTCCACCAGAATGCTAGACTGAATCAAGTCTAGGGTGTGGATCCTCTGCTCCTACACAGGAGATTTTTCTTAACAATCAAAGCTTTTATAGGTAAATGGATGCAACTCTTAAGTGAAATAAATCAGACCTGCCTGTGCAAACATATTGTCTCCCTAGTGTAAGAAGCTGAAAGAGAAAATTGAATCTGAAAGGTACAATAAATACTGTGAAAGAAACTGCTAAAGGGAAAGAACAACTGGAGTGAGGGAAAGAAGAAAGAAAGAAGGAAAAAAATATGTGTATATACACAGAATAGCTGGGGCAACTATACTGCTGATTCCTGCTAGTTTATTAAAAGAAGCAGTTAATGGTCAATTTTTTTCTTCTTTTTAAATTTTTGACCAATTTTGCATGCTTATTTCTGATAATCTGAACAACTAAAGTGAACAATGTGCAATATAACAAGCATAGTTGAGTTCCTATCATCCTGCTTAATGAAATTTTGTATTGTTTCTAATACTTTTTATTTTTTATTCTCTTAAAAATAAAATACTGTGCTGCATAAAATATTTATTAAGCATGAAATAGTTGCAGGCTTCTAACTTCTCCACATTTTAATGTAGGAAATACCCCTCACAAGACCTTACAAATCTTCACAATGCCATTTTGTAGATGAGAAATCTGAAACTAACATACACAAGTGTGAAGTTTCTTATCATGAAAGTGCTCTCCGTTATCCAATGATAGGTTCACATAACTTTCTTTTTTTGTTTTGATTTTTGGCAGAACTGGAGATTGAACTCAGGCCCTTGGACTTGCCAAGGAAGCGCTTATCCTTGGCAAGTGAGCCATCTTCCCAGCCCTGGTTCACATAACTTTTTGAAGTGAGCGTTAATATATTATGGGCCTTAGAGGGAAAAGAAGAGAAGGGGTACTGTGGATTTCTGCTGGTCGATGGAAAGGAGCAGATAATGCTTAATTTGTTCTGTCTCCTTTTTTCAATTATTCTTTTTTCTCTTCTTAATTTCTTACATATTTCTTTTTTCCTTTCTTCTTCCAATTTTGCATGTATATATCTGGTAACAAGAATAACTGGTTAGAAGACAACACTATTCATTACAACAAATACTGTTAAATTCATATTACTTTGTTAAGTGAAATTCTGTATATTTTCTGTTTTAATACTATTTTGTACTCTCCTTAAAAATAAAAAAAATGAAAAAAGAAGAGAGGGGGTGCCTGGTAGTTGCCACACCAATTTGAAACTTGCATAGTTTCCTGTTAAAGCATTTCACTTATTGAACATATCATGCTGCCTGACCAGTAGCTGAAAGATTTTGATTAGTTTCATTAATTAAAACAGAGGTGTCTAAAATAGGGAGCATGTGCCCCAGGAGATTTTAAAGTGTATTTCTAGGGATTTGAGAAAAATATTGCTGTAAATTTTTTGAGTGAAGTATAGTATATACGAATGCACAGCTCTTAATTATATAGCCCAATGACTTTTCACAAACTGAGCACATCTGTGCAGTCAGAATCAAGATTAAGAAATAATATATTAGTTAATAACATTCTAGCCATCATTACTGTCCTATCTAATCACTACTTTTCCAAAAGTAATCACTATGTGGACTCCTTACACTATACATTACTTTTGCCTGTTTTTGAGTTTTATATCAATGGAATTACAGAGCATACATTCCTTTGCATCATTTCTTTTACTCAGTGCTCTGTCTGTATGCTATGTGATAGTTTTTTCATCTTATTTGATTTTTATTCCTGGTAAATGTTTTAATATGTAACTTAACAGTTCAGTAGTACATGCATAGAAGCTTTTGTTCTCAAAAGTCTGGAGATCTTGGATTAAAGTATGGTACCATTTTTATGAAATCCTTATTCTAATCCTCATCTGGACTCATTATATCCAGGAGAACAATTTATACAACAGATTATGAGTTCAGTAGATGTTTATTTTTGTAAAACATTTATTACTGAGCACCTACTGTGCACAATTCTATGTATGCACTCTTATAGTTACATAGGAGAAAAGAAAAATAAACAGAAAAAAGATATTGTTCAAGCTTTCAAGGAGACTGTTCCTACTGGCGAAAACAGAGTAATGAACTCAAATGATTATTCCAAGCAGAATTAAGCGGCTATAAAGGAGGAGCACTACAAATAAGTAGGAGTGTGGATGAAAGATGACAATATTCCAGAAACCTATGTAAATTTCATTGAGAATTTTATTAGACAAACTTTGAATATTCATTTATTAGGCAGTTTCCAGAATGTAATCAGATCCCCACTGTCATTACAGAAGTATAGGATCTTTATTTCTATTATCTGTCCATTGTGAATCTATCTATCTATCTATCTATCTATCTATCTATCTATCTATCTATCTATCTATCTATCTATCTATCTATCTCTATATATCTATATCTATCTATATCTATATCTGTATCTATATATATATATATATATATATATATATATATATATATATATATATATATATATACAGTCCTTAGTCAAAAGGGGGCAGCATTCACCCTTTTTCTGAAAACCAGAGAACCCTTTGGCTATATCCTTTTCTTTCTAGGAAGAGAATACTTTTTTAGATAGAATTTTAGAACATACATATATTTTAAGCCCCTGTTTTAGTTGTTTGTGTATGCAGAGAGCAACTGATTTCCACCCTCATGTCATCGAGATCAACATATTCATTGGCTATAAATAATGTTGAGCTGTGTCTGTGCTCAGAGTTCCATTTTTCTTCCTTTGTCCCTTGATCGGGTGTGGCAGTCTTGCTCAGATTCAGATTTCTGAAGGGCGGTGGCTAGAATGAACAAAAGAAATCAGACCTTTACTTTTTCCCAGAGAAAGAGATCACCAGGGGCAGCCTGGGAAGAAAAAAACACTTTATGTGTCTCTATCATTGCTTTAATTACCTACTGCTTTTTTCTTCTTAGGAATGTTTGCTCCTTTAAAGCCTGTACTTATAATCATAAAGCTTATAATAAAGATAAATAAGAGAAATGTGTGTGTTTTGGGTAAACATGACTGCACTCTAACTTGGGTGTATTTTTCTCCTTATGAACCACATACCATTTAGTGTTTGAATAATATAGAGTAGCTTTCAGTTCTTGTCTTTCTGAGGCAGGAGCAGAGGGTGTGGTAGTGGAAACTGAGGCTTATTGCTTGAGTTGTCAAGCAGTGTGTCTCCATGACCTCCATCCATCTAACCACCTGATAACTGGTTCCATTTTGTAAGTAAGTGAAACACTGATTTTATGACATTGCCTCCATGTTTTACTGACTGACTTTAAGAAATCAATTTTGGCCAGGTGGCGCACTCCTGTAATCCCAGCACTCGGGAGGCTGAGGCAGGAAGATTGTTGTGAGTTCAAGACCAGCCTGAGCTACAAAGTGAGCTTAAGGCCAACCTGAACTGCAAAGCGAGACCCTGTCTCAAAAAAAAAAAAAAAAAAAAAAAAGAAAGAAATCAATTTTGGTGGCCAAAATTCAGATTAACCATCACAGTTGATCTCATTGTATTGCATATATCCCCAAAGAGCCCTCTAAATGGCTTTTGTTTGTTTGTTTGTTTGTTTTTGATTTAAGACTGGGCCTCAGCTACATGTCCCTGAAAGAAAAAAGAAAATTGTCCCACTTCATAATTAGCTTCCGTAAATATCAAGTCAAAGGTCAGAGCAAAGGCTATCTGATTTCTTTCTTTAGGGAAGAAAACAAGAATATTTTAGTCATCATGACTGATTTCAGAGCAGTAGCAGAGGATGAGGTCATTGCTTTATTTGCATTGAGAGAGTACAAAAGGGATGAGATCTGGAAGGGTAGTAGAAATAATTATATTAATATGAATATCAAATAACAACTGACAATTTGTGTAGCAGGCAAAAGCATTATAACTCTTGGTTTTAGATCTTGTAAAGGGATTTGCTCTGTCAGGTAAGAATGTTGGGAGAATAGCTATTGAAAAGGCTGCTGATGACATCATGTCCCGTGTTCCAAAGCCACAGCACAGATGCTATGCCAGACTCCATCTCAGAAAAAGCAGTGGGTCATAGAAAACTTTATTAAAAATTCAGTATTTAATTCTAAATATTCATCTTAGAAAATGACTAATCTGAAATTTATTTGTGGAGTCAGATGAAAAGTATTCACATATCTGTTGAAATAAGCATTACAAGCTTGAGATTATTACCATTTAAACCAAACAGCAAGTTCAAATCTGCATAAGCGCCCCTCATTGTGGGTTAGGGCTGCTTTGTGAACCAGAGAAGAAAGTTGGCTTGTGTATTTCTGTGACTTCCAGACCACCAGGTAACTGATTCCATTTTGTTACTAAAACACTAATTTTAGTGAAGCCTTATCCCGGGTTGCTAGGTAGTGAGAGGTTCTCCAGGATGGGAAGATTTCGGTTTTAAAATGAACATCACCTCAGCATCACTGGGACAGGTAACCACCCTTGCTGGGAGAGATATTTGAGGCCATCTAGCTTACATTATCTTACATTATGTTTGAGAAAAATGGAGCCTTTTACAAATTATAGGATCCTAACGGGGTTATTTTTCTTCCTAATCATTGCCAATGTCATTTTTTATTTGTTCACACAACATATTGATCTTACAGCATAGGATCATACAATAGAGACAAATGACAGTTTTTGTGAGGTTGGCTTAGGTTTAAGTTGAGTGGCTGTTCATCGATCAGGTCACTTGGCTAACTATGGAAACACTGAGCTACTGTTCTAGGAGAGCAGAGACCATCCCTAAGAAGACCCACAGTTTTAGATACAACTGCAAAGTACTGAAATCAGAAGTGAATATTCACATGTATGTAGGGAAAACACTGATGCATTAGTTTAGGCTGCTACAAACAATGACACAGCCAGGGTAATTTATGAACAACAGCAATTCACTTCTCATAATTCTCAAGGCTAGGCAGTCCGAGGCTAAGACACTTCCTGACCAGTGTCTGAGCCTACCTACTTTCTGCATCATGGGTGGTTCTTTAACTATCTTACATAGTAGGATAAGGTAGCTCACCAGGGTCTCTTTTTCTAAAGGCACTAATCCCTATCACAGGTTCACCCAAAGGACATATATCCTAATACCATAGCACAGGGGCTAATTATGTAACACAAACATTCAGACCATAGCAACTAGATTCAGAAATAGGCTTTATTGGGAATTCACAATCCTTCAAAAGTGTGGGACAGGTTGTTGACACTTGTTTTTTTGGGTCATATGAAAAGGAGAAAATATGATTTAATCATTCAACTTGGTTTGGAAAGATCACTTAATGTTACTCTTAGGAGGATTTGCTTTTCCCAGTGAGGACTATGGAGACCAATAATTACTTAAGTGAATGAAGAAGCTGAGTGGGAAGTACTATGTAACTGTGGAGGGAAGTGAAGTGGTTAGAGAGAGTTGAAGAATGTTTTCAGCGTTTTGTTTTAAATCATTGCACAGAAATAACTGCCTGTGTCATAAGAAAATGAAAGTTTTAAGTGATGCTTTATTTCCATTTATCAAGAAGAATGATTATAGAACTAAGAAAAAATAAACTTGGTAAAACATGATAGAAATGAGATTAAATATGCCCAAGATACAATGGATGGGAGTGCAGATAGTCATCACTTAGAGCCCTGACACTTGGTTATTCTCCTTTCAAATGAACACCTCTCCCATCCCTATTTTACCCATTGAAATTATGATAATGATGATGATGATTATGAGACAGGGTCTTGCTTTGTAGTGCTGACTGGCTTCAAACTCACAGATATCCTCCTGCCTCAGGCTTCAATGCCAGGATTACAAGAATGCACCACCAAGCCTGACTAGTACCACTTCTCATTTCACTAGACTGTCCTATACTTATTTCAGCCGTAGTCTAAATGCCAGTTCTTTGGAAAACTCTGAATTAACTCTCTGACTCTCGTAGAGTCCCCTGTTAAAAACTTTTGTGGTACTCCATACTTATGTTTTAAATATAAAATTTGCTACAAAGTGAATTTAGCCCAAATTAAACAAAATTATAATAATTAAATGTCTATATCACTACTAACTACAAATTTCTTTCTTTCTTTTCTTTTCTTTTTTTTTTTTTTTTGTGTGTGTGTGGTACTGGGTATTGAACTCAGGACCCAGCGCTTGACAGGCAGGTACTTATTCTACTGAGCTATCTCCCCGCACTTATTCTATTGAGCTATGTCCCCAGCCTATAAATTTCTTACTTATAGAGATCTTATGTTTCTTAGTCATTGATGTGGCTCCTGGTACATAGTAAGCAAAGGTTATATGCTGAGTTAATGAACCAACCATTTAGAATGATTTTAGATATTTGGGTTGAATTTGTATTGTATAGATCTTGCAATATGGAAATATCTGACCGAGTGTATTATGTACCAAAACATTTGCAGTGCATTTATAGAATTGTTAGTATAAGAACTGTCTTTTTAAATGATTTCTGGAGCTGGGGAGATAGTTCAGCGGCTGAACACCTGCCTGATAAATGCAAGGTTCTGAGTTTAATCACAGTATCACACAAAAAAAGATTTCTGGGTACGAACCTTTGCCCTCATACTATCTTTGAGAAGTTACTCCCATCAGCTTCAATTTTGCCATTTGTTAAATTAGAATATTGCGTCTACTTCAAAAGTCTTTCCTGAGAAATAATTTAAATACTACAGAATAAATGTTAAGCACAGTAATTGTAACATGGTATTTTTAATAACTGTTTTGAGTCATTAAAAATGTAGAAATATGCAACTGCAAATTTTGTAAGATGATTGCAAATGTAAATGATGCAGTGGCTAGAGACAAAGATTTAGTCCTAATTATCTTTCTTTGAGTGATCTTATGACCTTCAGGAAATCACAGATATCTCCATATCATTCTCTGTTTACAAAATAAGATAGACACTCTTTCAGAAAATTGAATAGGGAATGTTGAAATACATTTTACCTTGATATCAAAACCAGACAAAGTATTACAAATAAATAAAATTAATAATCAGAACACCTCATGAATAGATGATTCAATTATTAATAAATGTCAGAAATAGTATCTGACAACATATAAAATTAATGTGGGCCAGGGATATAGCTCAGCAACATAAGTACCCGCCTGGCAAGTACAAGGTCCTGAGTTTGATCCCTGGTACTACAAAAAAAAGAATAATACATTGTGTCTAATCAAGGTTTATTCTAAAAATACAAAAATGAACCAGCATTTCATTTATTATTCATTTTTTGAGACAAGGTTTTACTATGTAGTTCAGGCTGGGTTTGAATTCATATAACCCATGCTGGCCTCAAATTCATGACAATCCTCCTGCCTCAGTGTCAAAAAATGGGATTATAGGTAAGAGCTACCGCACACAGATCAACAGTTTTAAATCAGCCATTATAAACCTAAAATGGCAGCTTATACCTGTAATCCCTGTACTATGGGAGCTTGAGGTCGGAATATCAGAAACTTCAATCCTAATCTGGGCAGTTTATTTATGAAGATCCTATCTCAAAATAAAAAAAAAAAAATTTATAAAAGGGCTGGGAAAGTACCTCAGTGCAAAGGTTCTGGGTTTTCTTAGTATCACAAATAAAAATAAATAATCAAGAGGGTGCCTAAGGAGAGTCACATGGAGAGAGAACATTCTCTCAGGCTTTCACAGAGAGCAAATTGCTCAAGCGATGGCCGTGACTCATCCACATGGCTGACACTGGCAAAGGATCTACAAACTTCAGTACAAGCTTCAGCGTAAATCCTGAGGAGACTGGCCTGATACTGTCAGATTCAGAAGTTACATTTCTTCTTATATAAATTTGGCTTTATCTTGGTCTTAACCATTTAGCAGAAAAGTATAAAAACAAGGTATAGAAAGTAAAGCCATATTAATATTCTGAGCTGTAAAAGGCTCAAGTGAATAACTTCTGACATTGCCAGTCCTATGGAGAACCCACTGCTATTATGGACTACTGGACTATATTGGGTTATTTTGCTGAAATCACACACCTACAATATTTAATTTGCAATGGAATACCAATCTCTGACAAAACTAAACAAAAAAAGGGTGGATATAAATGAAAAACCATTTTGTATCTGTATATACAAAACAGTTAGGATAGATATACAGTTCCTTTCTCTTAATTCAATGAGAAGAAAGATTTGTAGCAATAGTGTTTGGACAGGATACCATGTCTGCATCTTGTACTATGAAAAGCTACCAGGAAGACAACAATATATAATGTATTAATTATTGAAACTGTCCTATAACCTGTTTTGAAACTTTCTCATTGCTATTTGGTTCTCACTAAAATTAATAAAAAATAAAATAAATATAAATAAATAAAATTAATTGGTATAATTTATTATATAAACCAGACTAATACCGAAAAGTCATAACTCCATAATGCAAAAAAAATCTTTTATAAATTCAACTTCCATCATAGTTTAGAATAATAGCAACAACAAAAGCAACAGTAAAAGATCTCATCAAAGTAAGAACAGAAGGAGCCTTAATCAACCTAATAAAGGGCAAAAAAAACTAACACATGCCATATTTGATAAGAAATAAATACTTTATCCATAAAATTGAGACAAAAACAATGATACTCACTTACATAACTTCTGTCTCATTCCAGAGGTTCTGATTAATGCAATGAGGCAGTTAAAAATTTTATGTATGTATGCAACAACATGAATGATCTTGGATACACTAGGCTCAGTGAAAAAAACCAGACTCACCAGGCTATGTACTGTATGGTCGTATGGGCTATTCTGTAAGGGCAAAACAAGGGTGATGGAAAACTAATTAACAGTTGGAAGAAAGTAGGGCTGCAGGGAAAGGTCAGCTTAAAAGTGACTTAGGAAAGTTTTGGGAAGTGATAAGATTATTTTTTTTCTTGTTTGTGAATATCTTAACTGATAGATGGGTATATGAGAAAAGGTGTGCTTCTTATATGTAAATTTTATCCCAGAATACTTCACAGAGAAATGAAATATACAAAAAAAAACTTATGTGGATTTGTCAATAAAATAAAATATTGGCTGTTTCATTGTTAGTGCTTGTATTTTATTTTTCAGAAATCCAGATGTATCATTGCTCTTTTCAGAGTTCAGTTATTCAGAAATGATTTATTTCATTGCCTTTGATAAAAAATGGGAGAGAGCTACCTAACTATGTTCTATAATTTATCTGAGTGACTCAGGATATTTCCAATTTAATCTCCATATTTTTTTCAAGTAAGTACAAATAAAGTTTCTATTACTTGCAAGATAGCGCAGAGCAATGCATTGAAACAGGCACTTGAACAAGTAACTGCTATATAAGGATATGTGAAAAGTACTCTAATGAAAAAATAGCATATGGGTGCAGAAAGGAAAAATGTGATTGTCTGACTGCCTGTATTAAGGTTTGATATTAAGTGAACTGGCCCAGAAGATTTTTTGCAGTTGGAGTTTGGGGTAGCATAAGTTTGAAGGAGTAGCAGAAGCACATCCAGATGGCATGAAAAAATAGATGAATGGATCAAGGTATATGCTGCCTTTAGGGGCAAGAGGTGCAGTGGGACTGAAATGTAGAGACCACTGGAACAGCTCAATGGTGGAAGATAGATTTGTAAGGTAGACTTTTACTAGGGAACCTTCTGTGTTCAACTGTTTGAGCTTTATAGTTGATAAGGAATAGGGTCATTATATCATCAGCTAAGAATTTTCAGAAGATAATTTACATACAGTCCAAGGAGTTATCTGAGGATTAGAGATAGTTCAGTTGGGAGAATAGTGTTCAGGTTAGAAGGCCTACGTAAGTATGTTCTGCATAGGTAGAAAGAGTGTCCTGTTCATGTTATAGCACTGACCAATTCTTATGAGCAAAGATCATACTAAACGCTTTAACCATTGTCTCTTTTAACCAACACAGTCATAAATTAAGTACTGGTATGCCAATGTAGTTGTCATTTATTTCTTATGTAGTATATAGGGGTGGGGTTGATTCTACTGTCTTTTCTACCCTCTTTGAGTTGAAGATACTAGGGATGGATGTGTAGGTATGTCAGGCATTTAACAAGCATTTTTTTTTTTTTTTTACTCTGGCTATAGAAAAATGGTAACAGACAGATGCATAATCCATTGTATTTATTTAGATATAAAACTGTAATGGGGCTGGAAGGAGATACCTTAGTAGAATAAGTGCTTTCCTGGCAAGTGCAAGGTCCTGGGTTCAATCTGAAAAATAAACAAATAAACAAACCTATAACTTTGGTGGGAATTATCAATAAAATAATGTTAATTTCATTTGCATTTGATAGACCCCAATAATTTGCTATTTGCTATTAATTATATAGCTTGGCTTTCCCAACTAGTTTTCCTTGAATATCTTGTATATCAGCTATCTGCCCACACTTACATCATCACCAAGCCCTCCTATTTTATAAGCTGACAACGTTTACAAAATAAGAGCCCTATCCCCCCATTCACCCAGCTGAACTTTTAAACTTTTCAAGTTCACAGAATGAACAACATCCTAGAGTTGTAAGGTCATAACCTTTCACCTCAGATGTAGAACTGCTGATTTACTTAAAGTATTTTTTCTTTTTTGTGGAACCCGGGCTTGAACTCAGACCTTTGTGCTTGACGGGGAAGCACTTATTCAACTGAGCCATCTTCCCATCCCCTAAGTATTTTTTCATATTAAGTAATATATTTATAGTCATGATAATAGTCATGATATGATAGCCATTCTTTATGGAGTGAGATGGAATTGTAGTGTTGTTTTTAATTTGCATTTGTCAAATGACCGATGATGTTAAATATTTTTCATATATTTATATGCCATTTCTATTACTTCATCTGAGAAATGTCTATTCATCTCAGATGCCCATTTTTGGATAGGGTCTTTGAATTTTTTGGGGGGTTGATTTTTAAAAAAGTTCTTTATATGTTCTACATAGAAGTCCTTTGTCTGAGGGACAGTTGGCTAATTTTTTCCCCCAGTTTGTTGGTGTTCTTTTCATTACATTGGTGAGTTTTTTGATGTATAAAAACTTTTGAATGAGATCCCAATTGTTGATTCTTTGAAGTATTTCCTGTGCAGTTCAATTTTAGTTCAGTAACTCTCTGCCTACCCTAATGTCTTAAAGATTTCTATCTACTTTCTCTTCCAGTAAATTTAATGTTTCTATTTTAATATTTAGATCCTCTCATCCATTTTTACTTTAGTTTAATGTCTGACGATAGACATGGGTCTAGATTTAGTGTTTGGCATGTGGAAAGCCAGTTTTTCCAGCACCATTTATTAAAGAGGCTATCTTTCTTTCAGTGAACATATAGAGGTCCCATTTGACCCAGCTATTGTCCTTCTGGGTATCTTCCCAGAAGAATTAAAAGCATCATACCACAGAGATGTATGCACACTCGTATTTATAGCAGCACAATTTGTAATAGCTAAATCTTGGATATAACCCAAATACCCATCAACTGAAGAATGGAGAAAAAAAGTTGTGGTATTTTTATACAATTGAGTATTACTCAGCTATAAAGAAAGATAAACTCAAGGCTTTTATAGACAAATGAATATAACTAGAGACCATACTCCCAAATGAAATAAATCAGACCTGCATGTGTAAACATGTCTCCCTAGTGTAAGAAACTGAAAGAGTAAATGAGATACCAAAGGTATGATAGATACTGTGAAAGGGAAAGAAACTGCCTAAAAAAGAAAGAACAACTAGGATGGAGAAAAAGAGTAAAGAAGAGGGGGATATAATAAATAAATAAATAATTTAAAACTAAAGAAATACATCTATTTATTTATTTGATATAGGGTCTCCCTATGCAGCTGGGACTCTAGTGATCCTACTGTCTCAGAGAACCCACATCCTTGCACTTTCTAGGCAGGTGCTTAAACTGCCAAGCTATCTCCCTATCTCTGTCTCTGTCTCTGTCTCTGTGTCTGACTCTGTCTCTGTCACTATCTCACTCTTTTAATAATTATTTACTGATTTCTATTAGTTCATTGAAATTAACAGTGTTTGTATTGTTTAATCAGTCTTACATGTATATATCTGATAATATGAGCAATGACTTTGAAGATAATAATATGTCAAATAATAACCATTGATAATCTCCTAAAAAAGGAAAAGAATAATGGTGAAATGCCCATCCTGCCTGTCTCATGCTGGATGTGGCAAATACATCCCACAGATATTCAACCCCAGTTGACTTACTGTTTTTTGTGGACTGTTCTTGCGGCTTCAAATTATGTCTCTGAGAATCTTCCCACTGAGTTACATTTTACTTCAAATTCACCCTTTGCAACCTCTGATGAAGACACACAAAAAATGTCAGGTAAGTGAGAAAAAGAAGAGCAAGATCGTCACCAGAAGATGAAAATGTCTTATAGACTAAAAATAAGAGCAGATTTATTGGGAAAGTCATCAGTGGTGGCTCCAGTGACTAACATAAGATCTGAAATAATAGCAGTGATAATTAAAAACATTTCATTCTGCAACGTTTCAAATGCAGACAAAATCTGCTTTCCTTGGGAAACTTTACAGTGTTTTTCTGATGACAAACTGGTGTAATAAAAATAGAGACATATTAAAATGGAATTTTTACAATTGTGATTCTTAAACACATGGCCAGGATTACTGGATAAAAAATACAATGGAATTTTCACATGTCCAAGTGATCTTATTTTTGCACTGTTTTGGAAACTATTGGGCATACTTAATAATCCATGTTAAAAAATTAGCTCAAAATATATACTCAGAATAAATTTTAGTGATACTGTTAGTTGTACTTTATGAGTGCTTTTGCTTGTGAACAATTTGGTTTGCAAACAAAAGCATTGGGCAAAATTTTGTTTTTGTTTGTGAACTCTGTGTCAGGTAAGGGAAATGATTGCTAAAATTTTTCTCACATGAGCACAACCACTGTGGAACAAATTAAATTTATGAATCAAGGTACCACCAATATTCCTCCTTACTTTTCATTAGTTTTTGCCCACAGTTAAATTGGAAATTATAATGAAGCTTCTAAAAGATGTATGTCTTTGAAATGACAGTGATTTTTAGTTTAAAACAATAAAGTGGATAAAAATAGCAGGTAATACTTTAGAGCCAGATATAATCTCTGGCTTGAGAAAGGTTTTAGATCACTGAATAGAAAACAGCTTTGTATACAAACAAATACATGCAATGATCATGTAAACCACCCAATAGCTTCTTTCTTTCTTTTTTTTTAGTATTAATTTCCATTATCAACATAATATTTCCATTCCAGGATGCTATTGCCTTGGGAGAGCAAAGTTATAAATAACTTTAGTATTCATTCTAGGGCCTTCCTGAAATATCCATAAACTTTTAAATAGACAGTATCTGAGACATTTTACTCTCAGGGAGCTTCAAAACTTTTGACTTCCACATATCTGACTTGCTGTGTCTACTAGTAACAGATAAAAGCTGATCTCAAGAGGAGGAGACATAAGGAAAGTTAAACAGTTAACAGGTATAGGACAAACCAATAATAATACTATTTCACATTCCTAAATGTATTTTGACACTGTCACTTGAATAGTAGGTGCCAGATTACCTGGCATTATCTCATTTTGCTTACAACCAAAATACATGCAGAAGAAGCAAATCTCTCCCTTTATGAACTTTCCTATCCCAAAATTTCCCTTGTACCCTGTTACCTTGAGGGTCTCATCAATATTCAAATGTAGGTTCAATAAAAAAACAAGTTATGCTTTATTTCCACAAATTTTCATTATAAAATGCTCTTGGCTTATGTTATCAAGCTTTGCTTCTGGTAGCTGCAGAACCTGTCCCTGGACAAGACTTTTTCTGGAGAGTGTCTGTAGTGGCTCAGTGAATCTTTTTATTGCAAAGATCATTTGCTCTCAAGAGATTTGATTGAATACTACCAATTTCAAAGGAGTATATAATAATTGTTACTCAGGCCTAATCATCTCTTTCACTGAAAGATTTGCTTTAAACCAGACTTTAAATTCTTAATAAATGCCCCAACTTGAATCTCTTCTGAGATGATATTAAAGTTGGTGGCTGGGCCAGGGAGATGGCTCAGTAGAATAAGTGCTTCCCTGGCAAGCACAAGGTCCTGAGTTCAATCCCCGGTTCCACACACAAAAAAATTAAAAAAAAAAATAAAGTTGATGGGAGGCTTTCTTTTCTTTTACTATTGCCATAGTAAACTTTGTCTTATTAATGGGCTTTTGGGTATTATTTTGACTATTTTAGGGAATCAGTCTTAGTCAGTGTTGAAGGCCCAATTAGATCCAAATATTACAGACAGTTAAGTTACACAGAAATATTGTCATCAGTAGTTGAAAATGTTGTAGACAAGGCTAGGCCCTAGAGTCAAATCCAGAAGATGAGGTACACCACAACTGTGGGGGAGCCTCACCTGTTTAGGGCTGGATCTAAAGACAAAAGATAAATGCACCCACATATTTTCCAGATCTATGTCAAACCTGAGGATTTAAGAATGAACAACAGTGATTGATATTCTAAATAGGTGGTGATCATCTTGGGAAAGCCAGGAAGAGCACTAACCCTGCCTCCTCCAGAAAAAGCCTCTGTTCAATTTTATGCCCCCTTGCTACATGACTTGCTTCCCCATTTGATCCCCATTGAATCAGTGTTTCCTGAGCCATTATGCTCATAATCTTATTGGTTGACTGTAGTTTTTTTCCACTTGTGCTCACCTTGTGATTTTCCACTTCTCCTTGCCTTCGACCCTCTTCACCTCATAGTTTCGCTCTATAAAAATCCTTTGAAAAAAGACAGGGTCCTTGGCAATGCACTGGGGAGTGTTTCTGTCTCTTGCAGACAAAAGCTTTCTTTCCCAAGTAAATATATTCTGCTCTTAACCGCCATTGTTCTAGAATTCATTCTTTGATTTTAGAGAACACAGATTAATACCAGACATGTAGCCAGGTTGGAGTTTCTTTCCCCTACATCAAAACCAAAAATGATTCTTAAATCCTCAGGTTTGACATAGATCTGGTTCTTACCCTGTAGAACTTGGAGTATTCCTTGAGGAGTCAATGAACTTAGTCTGAGCTGAATCTTTTTTTTTTTTTTTTTTTTTTTTTTTTTTTTTTTTTTTTTTCAGTGTATTTACTACAGGGTCTACAGGGTCTCGTTACACAGATAGGACTCATAGTGATCCTTCTGTTGTCAGCTTCCCAAGTGCTGGGATTACAGGCACCTGCCACTATGCCCAGTCTCATTCACCATCTCAGCATGCTCCAGGGGTAGGGGTCCCTGTGTCTGCATAAACAGGCACTTTAATCTGCTGAACTATCTGGCTGGCCCTGAGCTGAATCTTATATTGGTCAAAATTTCATTTCTTAGGTATGAACAAAAGTTCCTTCAATCATGATATGCCAATTTAAATGAATTAAGAAACACTTAGCAAATTATTAATAAAGTACACTTCTGCTTCCAGGCCTTTAACTTTGAACTGGTGCTTTATTCTTGATCTCTCTTATTCTGTGGGTTTCATCTTCCTGCAAGAAGATGAAACCCACAGAATAAGAGCAGCTATTTGGTCCTCCACTTTCCAAGGTATAGACAACTACTATGGACTCTCTTACCTCTGATCCTTGTAGGAGACCATTGTGGGTTCTCCTGCCACTGATTTTTGCAAACTTACCTAATAAATCCCTTTGTATAATACACAAACATTTTCTGTTCCTTTAGAGAACTCTAATTCATATACCCTCAGCCCCTTTACTGAAATGAACAGAAAATAAGAGGAGTAACATACAAATTTGTTAACATTCATAAGGGTACCCAAAAACTTATATCTTCTCTTTATAGGAGAGAGAAAAATGGAATGAAGTTAGGCAACTTTGTGAAGTAGGGGAGAATAAATGACCATAAAGAAAAGAAAGTAGTTTGTAAATCATTCTTTTGTATGCTGAATTGGTCTGAAGAGCAGACAATAGGCTGTGGCAAAGGCTACCTAGATATGATAACATTCCTTAATTTTCCTTCCTGCAATATGAATTTAATCTACTTGGTTAATGAAATGTCAGGGAAAAAAAATCTCAATCAATTCTGCTAATTCCCATGTGCCTTTGAAATGAAATAATGTAACTGGGCAATATATTTTGGGGTGATATCCTCTAAACTGGTATCCTTGGTGGAAATCTATCTTGTTAACAACAAGTGCTATGTGTCTGTCTCTGTGTATGGTTAAATTTGCTCTTTCCTATTGCTTCAGTTATTTAGAAGTCTGTTTAATGGAAAAGCACTGTTGGTGCTGATGTCCATAGGGGAAATTTCATGGTAGAGCAAAAGACTACAAGAATGAGTTGATGAAAATAAATATACAATAACTGATTTTATCATTCAATCCTTCCTTCTTTCTCTTGAAGGAGACCATTTTCTTTCCCTCCTGTCCTAGGAATAGAAAGGTAAAAATTTGAAATCCTTTACTGAGGGAATGAACTATGGTGAATGCTAGCTTCTGGTGTGGCATGGGGGAATGGCTATATATTAGTCTTTTTGGACTGTCATAATGAAACACCGTAGGCCAGGGGGCTCTAAACACTATTATTTACTTCTAGAGCCTGAGAAATCTGAGATTAAAGTGCAAAAGTGATTAAGTTCTGGTGAGGGCTCTCTTGGCTGGCTATATCCTCAGACGGTAAGTGTGGACAGATGGAAGCTTTCTGGTCTTACATTACAAGGGCTCTGATCTCATCATAAAGTACTCACCCTAATACCTTTATCTAAGTGACATAAGAAAGATCAAGGAATAACATACTGGGCTTGTGGAATTCCTAGAGCTCCAAATAAATGAAATAGATATACGTTATTTTAAATATTAGGTTTGTCTGTTGTGACTATTAACTGTGGTTATGTCAACTTGAATGAATTAGGAAATGCCTAGTGGATTAGTGAAACACTGCTCTGTCAGTGCCTGTGGATGATACACATGTAGGCTTCAAGTTGAGGAAGAAAGAGCCACCCCAGCTCTGGAAGGCTTGTACACTGTATGTGATAAAAGAGGAACAGAAGGAAGTCTGCCCCTTGGCTTCTCCTGAGCTCTGGAACTTACCAATGGTTTGTATGTTCATTCCAGTTATTTTAGGCTTCTAGAGCAGACTCTCTAGTCTTCCAGTGCAGATTCTTCAGCTTTCTAACGTGGACTTCAACCAGACTTCATTGAGCTCCAGACCTTTGACCTTCTCCTGGCTCTCTGGCTCTCCAGCAAGGACATGGACATTTTGTTTGCTGTATATTTCCTGTTCCTCTAGTGAACCTTAACTGATGTATAGGCTTAAATATTTATGTAAGTCTTTAGGCATTTATTTTTAAGCACATAGTTCTAAATGCACTGCACACTTTTCTGCCTTCTTAATTAGAGAGGCTTGAAGATTATTTAACCTTTTCTTCATTACTGAAGGTCATCATTATTCACATCAAAGATTATTTTGAAAAGCAATAATGGTCTCAGGAGCTATCAAGGTATACCAGGCTGTTTACTGTTACCTTGTTCTTCCTAGATTGCTCTAATTTTTGTGTTTTTACCCATCTTTAATTATCTTTTATACTGCAGGTATTACACGCATGCTTTTTTCACTAATATCAAGGTATAGTATAACTAATATAGTAAACACCAATAGAA
Organism: Ctenomys sociabilis; assembly: GCA_004027165.1. Taxonomy (NCBI): domain Eukaryota; kingdom Metazoa; phylum Chordata; class Mammalia; order Rodentia; family Ctenomyidae; genus Ctenomys; species Ctenomys sociabilis. Next base: position 51,177 of record PVKA01012214.1, read on the forward strand.
AGTACAGTATGTTGCTTTTATAGTCTCCTGTGGTTTTGGAGCTCATGAAGAATTGTAAATTGAGAGTAATTAGGTTTGGATCAGAAGACATTGTTTTTATAGTTTCAGAAGACTTGAATAAATGACTGATGTAGGTCACCACATCTAGTGACATTCCTTCTCTCTACGCACCAATTCTTCTTAGAGTCCCGTTAGGCGAAAGGTATCTAGTATTATTTCCTGATAAATGAGGCACTATTACAAAGGCGAGAACAACAGTGAATTACACTGTCATTGTCTGTTCATTAGCAACATCCTGGTCATTGTGAAAAGATGAGTATCACCTTTCAAGCACCAACTTGAATAAAAGCCCAGTATGTTTTTGCTTTGACTGGCAGCATATGTTTCCTGTTTAGTTTGATGTTTTTCTTATTTAAAGAAGATACATATGATAGCAACAAACATATCAATTTGGCACCATTACTGTCACTTCAATAGCAATTCCTCCTTGTTTTGAATTATTTCACAGTTTACCAAGTATTTTTCCAAGTACATTCTACTTGAGTCTCACCACCACCTTCTGTGACAGAGCTGCCCACAATCTGGCATTTATTCAGGGCCTGTATTTCCCCTGAGTCTATATAAGTTCTTTCTCAAGCTCAATGTTTCTGAGACCTTTCCTGCATGTTAATGAGGCAGAATTAGCAAGCAGTTGCAGCAATTGTCCCACTCAGATGTAATAGATAGGCTAATTAAAAAATTGTGAAGAAAAGGGCATACATCTTGAAAGCCCGCATCAAAAATAAATAGCTAACAAAATGAAAAAATATTATACAGACTTGTGTAGAAGCCTCTGAAGAGTTCTCAAAAGAATGGATGACTATTTTACAGCAGTCCTGGCTGTATTATTCAGTGATATTTTAAATAGTCTCAGTCAAAGATAATGAAAATCAAGGAACAATTGTGCATAAGAAGTAAAGCCACTTTTATTTTGGTATATTTTTCAATTCAGCCTCTTAGTCTTCACTTTTGCAGTGCGGCACATGAATTTACCTTATGACCACCTTGGGTTCTGTGAAAGACATTCTATTTTCTTTTTAAAACCAGCACACAATAGAACACAATGACAGCTTTCTGTGCTCAAAAGCGTACTCATCTGAAATAGCTTTATACTGTGTACACATTTCTTGAGCTTATCCTAAGGTTGAGACACTGTTTTAGGTCATGGGCCTCTACTAAACCAGAGATTCAGACTGGAGTCTAGAAGGGTAAAGGTTCTCTTGAGGTGCGATATTGGGACAGGATTTAGGATACACTTCCCAAGATATGGCCTGGTCACATTTGAGAAATCAGTAGACTCAGGAAGGTCATTCTCACCTTCACTCTGTGCTTCTCCCCTGAAGCAGGCTATGAAATCTAGGCAAGACAGTTTGACCTTCCTCTGACAAAGAACAAAAAACTGCATATGAAAGGTGTCTGCCCCACACCTACAGGGAAGGGCAGCAGAAAGAGGCAGACTGAGGAAGCTGAAAAAAACAGATCAAATCTCTCTCTCTCTCTCTCTCTCTCTCTCTCTCTCTCTGTTTTGTGTGCTGGGGAGAGAATCCAAGGCATTATTGTGCTAGGCAAGCATACCGCCATTGATCCACAGCCTAGCACTCCAAATTTTTATCTTTATTTTTTGTAGAAATGTGTAGAGTACTCAGCACTACTCTTTTTTTATTTTCCATAATTTTATTGAAGAACAAATAGCAATGATACAGTTTCAAATCAAATTAGTAGAACAGATTCAATAATCAATACATTGCATATTTCGTAGTGCTTTTTTTGTTATACAGAGCGCATACATGATATTCTATTTACAAACACTATTAGAGCATATGTCTTTATTTAATGAATTAAGAGAGTGTAGCTCTATACCTATCTTTTTTTAAAAGCTGAATTACAGTACAATTTCAATAATTAATACTTTTTACATAGTTAAAAAAGTATTCTTCCTAGTGGTTATCCACAGTACAAGAAGCAGACAGGATATCCTGTCCAAACACTATTAGTGCAAATATTTCTTCTCATAGACTTACACAAAAGTACTGCATATCTATCTTAACTGTATTGTTCATACAAACACAGATTGGTCCTTCCTTTGTATCCCCTTTCTTTGGCTAGTCCTGTCACAGATGGGTATTCTATTGTCATTCAATTATTATAGGTGCTTGAATTTAGCGAAACAATCCAACACAGTCCAGCAGTCCACAATAGTAGTGGGTTATCCGAAGAAGTTGTTGACTAGAGCCATTTACAGCTCAACATATTATTATGGCTTTATTTTGCATACCTCTTTTTTATACTTTTCTGCTGGATGGTTAAGACTGAGATAAAGCAGACCTATATAACAAAAAATGTAACTTTGGTATCTGATGAGGTCAGTCAAGTCTCCTCAGGGTTTATACTATATACCTCACTTTGTAGATCCTTTGTCAGTGTCAGCCATGTAGATGAGTCACAGCCATTGCTTGACCAGTTTGCTGTCTGTGAAAGCCTGAGAGAAAGTTTTTCTCCATGTGACTCCCCAGGTACACTATAGATCATTGATCACATTCCTCTGTGGCTCCATAATCTCCTTGATCAGAAAATTTGGGGCACAACTGAGTTCTATGATGTTAGAGTACAGGTTCTCCTATGTCCTGAGTCTTCGCTGACCTTGAAAGGCTAGGGTCAAAATGTTGGCTGACCTTGTAGCCCTTCTATTTCTCCAATTTTTGATCTGTGAACTTAGGTTGTTAACCATCCAGAAGAGAAACTGATTTTACCCTGCAACATATGCAGTTCAGTTTATCTGTCTAAATTCTTTTTAGTTGTTATACCTATTTGTGTTTCTTCTTTTGATTTCTTATACTAGGGAGACTATATGATATTTGCACATGTGTGTCTGGCTTATTTCACTTATGAGTATGTGTTCAAGTAGCATCCACTTAAATATAATTCTAGCACTCCAAATTTTAAACATGCTTAATCTTGTTTCCTTATCTGTGAAGTGGGTTTTATGATACTTACTAGAATTAAATGAGATTTTTACAAATGGATCTAGTAATTACTAGTACTACTTTTTTCATTGTTAACCTGGTTTGGTGTTTTATTATTATCATTATTATTATTATTATTATTATTATTATTATTATTAGTGCTGATATTGAGGATTGAACCAAGTCTTTCACACTAAACTAAGTCTCCAGTCCACTTTTTTGTTTGTAATTTTGAGACAGGGTCTTGCTAAGTCACTAATTTACCCATGTTGGGCTTAAATATGGTACAGTACTGGAATTACAGGCATGTACTTCCCTGTCTGGCTTTGTTGTGTGTGTGTGTATGGGTATGTGTGAAATTGCAAATATCTTTAGCATTAAGAAACAGACTAGGAGCCGGGCGTGGTGGCGCATGCCTGTAATCCCAGCACTCGGGAGGCTGAGGCAGGAGGATTGTTGTGAGTTCGAGACCATCCTGAGCTACAAAGTGAGCTTAAGGCCAGCCTGAACTGCATAGTGAGACCCTGTCTCAAAAAGACAAAAAAAAAAAAAAAAAAGAAACAGACTAGGCATAATACTAATTCCAGTAATATCAGTCATGATTATGGCAATATAGCCTGTTACTCACATGGAGGAATCATCTCTTATACAAACCAAATGGCTTAATGGTATAATTTCACATTGCTTTAAATGTTGGAAATCCATATAAATTTGTGCTTTCTTGGTTGAATAAAGATTATAGGTGCAGTATATAATACTTTTATATTATTATAATAAAAGTTTTAGGCTAAATAAACTCTAATGAGACTGTTCTTTTTTATGCAAATGCATGTAAAGGTAGTCAAAAACATTTAGTCTTTTCAGTAGGAAAATACATATTATGAATTCTCATTGTTAAATTGAAGCTTCATGATTTTTTTTTTTTTTTGTCTTTTTGAGACAGGGTCTCACTATGCAATTCAGGCTGGCCTTAAACTCGCTTTGTAGCTCAGGCTGGGCTCGAACTCACAACAATCCTCCTGCCTCAGCCTCCTGAGTGCTGGGATTACAGGCATGCGCCACCACGCCCGGCAAAGCTTCATGATTTAGAATACACACAAGACAAATGTAACTAAGAGCATGGAATGGACTACTTAAATTTTTTAAATGGTTGTACATATTGGATAGATATACTTAAGCTTAAGCCAAGAGGGCACTCACTCCATAATTTAAGACATCAATACCCTCACAGTATTTATGAGGGTTAAAAAATTTCTCTCATGTTCCTGCTTCAAAATACAGTTCATGAAAAATTAAATGACTATGACAGATGCAAGCATTTATTAAATACTATAGAGCTATTTTGAACCAAACTAAGGGTTTAAGAAGACAAGAGGGGGAAAAGCAGAATGCAGTTCTAGAATCAAAACAGCTGGAGTGGAGGGTGGCAAAAGGAAAGATATACTTTCTTTTTCTTTTCCTCTCTTTGGCTGGTTATATCTGAAAAAGAGAATACGTGTGTGCACAGAGTAGTGTTAGGAATGAAGATGAAACAATTCAGGTTAAAGCACTGGTTCTCATATTTTGCTGTTATAGATGGTTGAGAAAGGAGAGGATGTTGCAGTGGTGCTCTGGAGCTGGCTTGTACCGCTTCATGGAAACAGATTGTTAAATTTTTAAGAATCTTGTGTGTCAGTTGTATACAGCCATTGCTAACAAATAAATCACAGCTAACATACAATTAAATAAGTTATATCAAATGAAGACAATAAGCACTCAAAAGTTCATTACTGCTTAATTATTTTATCTTATGCTATCATTATATCCAATATATCTGTATAGTAGAAATGTTATGTAATGGTGGAGTACTACACATCCTCTCTTCAGGCTACATCCAATAACGTCATCTTGGTGGGTTAAATTTAGCCATAGTAGGCATATTTACACAACGGCAATTGGCAGTTTGTGTGTTCTGGTTTGTGTCCAGATGTTCCCCAAGCCCTCATATGATCATAGGTGGGGCTCTTCAGAGATGGCTGGATCTCGAATGTATGGTGCTAGCATTAAATGATTATAATTTTTAAATTAGTTCACTGATTGTTTGGTATAGTTTGGGTGTGGCTAATGGGAAGGCCTACCCTGGATGAGAGAGCTACCTGCCCTAAGGGATTTTAACCTGGCTAGAATATCAGGTACAGAAAGAGGGCTGGTGCCATGCTTGCTACTTGGTGATTGCTATTTTGTTGCCTTCCTGCCTTTCTCCTACCATGAATTATTTCTCTTCTGTGATGCTCCCCTGCTGTGCCATCCTGCCTTGGAGCCAGTAGGATGAACCACAATCTCTACCAGCTGTGAGGTAATACAAACCGTTCCTCATTTTCTCAGCAATGAGAAAAGTAACAAAGACATTTTGTACATCAGGACTTCTTATTTTCCTGATAGAGTGGATTGTTGAAACACTTACCACTCTACAGAAGTGAAAGTGTCATTTTAAATGAACTGGAAGGAGTTTGTATGAAGATGTTTATTAGGGAAAAATTCAAACAAACACAAAATATAAATTTTAAGAAAATCCATGTACCCCTTCTCCAACTTCAATAGTTATCATTTTATTAGTCTTATTTAATTTCCTGCTCTAAATTTTTCTGAAATTTTATAAATCTGGCTTCAACTACCTTATGTATCTCTAAATTCTTAGGCACTTAGAAAATATATTGCCAAATTGTATTATACTAAACATTATCAACAATAAATTGATGATATTAATTAACAGTAGTCTATATTCAAATTCCCTGATTATTTCAAACATATCTTTATAGAATTGGTACGTTTTAATCAGAACTAAACACAGGAACTAGGTTTTGTGATAACTGAAAGAGACTGGAAAGTTATGAGATCTGTCTGAGATGTCATTAAAGAGCAGGAAAAGCAGATTTGACAGAACATAGTTCAAAGTGAGGATTAGAGAAAAATAAAACTGTTTCATGTTTATACCCTACTGAGATCAGACTCTTCAATAAACTGGTTATACAGAGAAGGACAAAATATGTTCTATGCCCTAAAAAAGCATATAGTCCAGGACAGTTATGATACTTAACTTCTATGGGGGAGGCTGGGAATTAAAGGACCCCTTTGCCTGCCTGTGCATGCTCATACTGGCATTCAGATTTTTGCATGTAGTTTCATTTTCAAAACTGTAAGATTCCATTCTTCAGTTAGTGAAGTCAAAACTAAAATGTAAAAGGTATATGGAAATAGGAAGACATGTAAATGAGTAATTATAATCCAGAAAGATAATGGTAAAGCCAAATAATGCCAAGCGTTATTGGAGCACAAAACAATGTGGCTAGTAGCAGGGAAAATGACATTGAATGTAAAAACTGACATTTTGATTAAGAGTTCACAAAAATAGTTAGCCAATCAGAGAAGATGACTAAAATGATTGACAGGCCAACTTTGGGTATAACAAGAGTTAGTGCTGAAAAGACAATTTAGCCAAGAGGTTAAGAACCCACACGAACACACAAAGGAGTTAGGTTTTAATTTGTTCTGATCATTGCAGGATTCTGAATTAGAGAGTGACAGGTTCAGTTTCTCATATGAAATATCCAGTGGAGCAGCAATTTAGGGAGGAATTACAGTTAGGGAGACTGGATACAATGAAACCTTGAAGGAGCTAGTGCTATAGTCAAAGAAAAATATGACAAGGACTATGGCATGATCCATGGGGTAAGGAAAAAAATGATTTTAGGAGATATTTGTGAAATTAAAAGAGGGTATTTGTAGACATAGAGAGATAGATGATAAAGAAAATAAAATCTAGATGAGAAAGATTCCTGGTTTTAGAGATCTGATGGAGATAATAATGATAGAGATAATGCCATTGGCTGAAATAAGTAATATAAGATTCACAGCTGTGATTGGAAGAGAAAAGTAGCAGAAAAGTAATATTGGTTTAGGGAATTTTTAGTTTGAGGTATCTCTAAAAGATATAAGAAAGGGTTCCCAGAAAGAGCTTGCAAGAAGTCTCTCTAGAAGTAGACCCGTTGCTTTGGGTGCAAGGTGAATATGGCTTGGGGCCATACAGGATTTCAGAATTTCTTATTGTCAGAGAGAGGTGGTGTTTAATTTTGGGACCCAGTGAGTTTGCTGGGCTTCTCCATGACAAAGATTTTATCATTCAACGTTTAACTCAAGATTTAAGGATTGAAAAATTATCATTAATTTCATTATATTTTCCCTCAGTCTGATCTCCAAACTAAAAATCTTTCCAAATATACATCAGACTCTGTCCCACTTTTCTTAAAAACCTTTTAGTAGTTTTTTTTTTTTTTGTCCCAAAA
>PVKA01012215.1:0-58484 GCA_004027165.1 Ctenomys sociabilis
CCCTGCAAATTAGGATTTCTTTTTTTTTTTTTTTCTTTTTTTTCTTTTTGTGGAACCGGGAATTGAACTCAGGCCCTTGCACTTGCCAGGGAAGCACTTATCCCACTGAGCCATCTCCCCAGCCCTTCTTATTATCTTAATAATACTCTTATTTATCAATGATGTGTGTATCACAAATGATAATTGAAAGTGGGGAGATTTCCTTAAGGAGAATCTGGGCATTTTTGCATAAGAAATAAGAATGAGTCATGGGTGGTGCATTACTGTAATCCCAGAACTTGGGAGGCTGAAGCAAGAAAATCACTGTAAATTTGAGGCCAGTCTGGGTGTAGGAGAATCCAAAGTTTAAGACTGGCGTAGGCTGGGAAGGGTATATAGCACCTTAACACAAGTTGTGAGTTTAGTTCCTGGCACAAAGAAACAAAAAAGACTAGCCTAAATAATTTATTGACTTAGCAAGACCCCACCCCATCTCCAAAAGAAAAGAAGGGCAGTTTATGTATAGATCATGGGGGTCAATCTCCAGTACCACCAAAAAATAGTAATCAGAACATCAACAATCAATCAATTTTTTCTGGATATGTCAGGCTCTCTTTAAGAGTTGTCTGCTTTTTTTTTGTCATCATACCCACAGTGTAATGTGTCTGGCCTTTTTCAGCAGGAAAAATTTGAGTTTGGAAGTTTGTAAAGAATGGAGAAATAAAGGTGAAGATGATGTGAGATATCAGTGTATGTTGTTGAATATATCATATACTTGGACATTTAAATCGCCCAAAAGGGCACATAGGGTGAAATGACAAATGTGAACCTAGATTGAGGGTCCTTGAGGAGATAGCAAGGAAATCTAAGTGTAATGAAACACCTGATTTTAAACTGGGTGTGGTGGCACACACTTACAATCCCAGCTCATGAGTTCAAGGCCAGCCTGAACTTCAAACTGAGACTGTGTCTGAAAATAGGACTAGCCTGAACTGAACAGGGATACACTTTCTCTAAGAAACTAAAAAATAAATGTCTGCTTTAAGAATAAAAATTATTCTCTCTCTCTCTCTCTCTCTCTCTCTCTCTCTCTCTCTCTATATATATATATATATATATATATATATATATATATATATATATATATATATATACATACATACATACACTGGGGCTAGGGAGATAGCTCAGTAGAATAAACGCTTGCCTGGCAAGCACAGGGTCCTGAGTTCAATCCCTGGTACTGCAAAAAAAACTCCACAGAGCTCAGTGAGGTAATTGTTCTGTTACCAGTTCTCTTATCACCAGCTGGGTCACCTGCAGCTCAGTTCAATTCTGATACTACCTGGAATTAGTGAATACTTAAGAAGATTAGAGCAAAATCTAGTGGGAATGAAGGATGGGGAAAGCTACAGGTCTTTTTGCAGCCTGTAGGTTCCTGTAGTCTGTAGTCCTGTAGTCTTAAAATTGGGAGTTGGGGATGGGAAAATTTTCTTAATCTCACTTTCTATGTCTACCTTCTCTTACTGAGAAGGAGGATAAAGCTGTCCACAAGTACAGCTTTGAAAGATTCACCTTTTCTGGCAGGGACAGGCCTGAGCCTTCACAGACTACCTTGTAGTTTTGATACAGTTCAGTACAGACTCCCAGGATTAATTTTAGGGACTGTGCTTCTTACTCCCTCAACCCCCAGCATACTTGAGTGGAGGGAGTTCTATCTTACCTGTCCCCAAAGTTTGACTTGGTTTGACTTTCAACCCGAGTGGAGGGAGTTCTATCTTACCTGTCCCCAAAGTTTGACTTGGTTTGACTTTCAACCCGTCCGGTTCCCAAGGAAGATGATAAAGGTGGTGAGTACTGTGACTCCTGCCGGGTCATCTAGTCTTTGGTACTCCTGGAAAACAGGATTGAAGAGGAGGGCAGTGGGTTATCCATCTTTCAGTTCCAGGAGTGAGAAGGGGCTGGTTAGGGAGTTCCCTTGGTAGGTTTAAGTTAGAGGAAGAAATGGGACAGTCTTTGGGCTTCCATTGAACTCCACACAGCAGATACTGTAGGCACTCTTACTGAGGGAAGGTGTAGGGACTCAACCTTGAGCTTCATTCTTCTGGTACTTATAACTGAGGATCCTGCTGTAGAGCTCTTCTTTGTCATCAGGACTAGGTCTTAGCCACCAGGTCCAGAATTTCATTGTGTAGAGAGAGCCAGGAGGACAAGCAGGGCTCCAGGGTTTTGTGGCAGGTCCCTGGAGGAAAAAGAGGTGGAGGACCACATAGCCCAGTGGTAGAGTTCAATAGGAACCTCACTCTTCTTATCCTGAGGAAGGAGGAAGCTCTGAGGAGGAAGTCTTTACTTACCATTTTTTTCTTCTAGACTTTTCTAAGCCTTTATTCTATAGCAAGGAAAAATTGATGAGGGATGAGTACCTAGTATTTGGGAAAGAGGGCTGAAATTAGAGTTCCTGAGGGAAACTGCATAGGTTTGGGGTGAGCTGGGAACTGAATACTGGGTCCCGAGTAGGGAAGTAGCTACTTGATTAGACCCTGGCTCATTCAGGTCAAATTTTTGCGTTCTCCTTTCCTACCCAAAGGAAAAAATAGTCCTTGAACATGAAACTCTGCTCCCTTTAACCTCCTACTTCAGTTCATTCAGTGAGCCCAGGAACTTATAACTCTGCCTTGATTTTTCTGATAGAAACCTAATAAGCTTTTTTTCAGGTAAACATGGAAACAAGCTTATCCTTTCAATGAAAAAGCAGTTGGAGAAAAACTTTTAGTTAAGCAGAATATTAGGAACTAGTGTATCAACTTCAGATGTCTCCTAATTTGATTACTTTGAAAATCAGAATTTGCTTTGTTTAGGGTATATTTTATGTGTTTTTATGCTTATCTCTTTCCTTTTATGGTAGCCGTCCTGAATTACTTCGTGCCTATTGTTTGCCAGGTGCAAGGAATGCAGCCCCATGTAACATAATTTCTGCTCAGATTTCTAGTTTAGCAGAGGACATAGATATATACAAGTAAGTACTGAAATTTGCTAATAATTGAGAAGTGAGGACTCACTTTAAAAGTGTTGAGAAGGAGTTTTTAAATTTAGCCCCAAAGCATAAGGAGTGAAGAATATTTGTTACTGAGAAATTAGTTTACCATGGGGTTGTGATACCGTGCTCATTTAGGTATTAGTGGTACGTAGTGCAATCTTCACCAAGATATGAGGCTGAAAAATATGCAGGCACAGATTTAAAAGCCTCTTGTGTATATGATAGTTTCTGAGGGAGCTTACCCTGTAAGCAATTAAAGGTTAAGGATTTTAAGTAGAAAAACAGTAAACAGTTATCTATCTGGTTAATATAACCATTTATATTACAAATAGTTTGATTTGATTATTGTTTTAACAGTCATTCCTGAATAGTCTTAATTTATAAATAGCAAAATAAAATTAACTTTTGAAAAACATCTTGGACTGGGTAGCTCAGTCTAAGCACCTGTCTGGCAAGTGCAAGGACCTGGGTCGGATCCTTGGTACCACATGCTGTGCGGGCCTGGAATCCTGAAACCCTGAGATTAAATTGACAACAATATAACAATTGAATTAGAGAAAGGTCTAGCATAGTACTTTGGAAATTATCCCAAAAAATGTAGGTAGAGAAGACATTCAGAAGTACCAGGGGCCATGGAGATGCCTCAGTAGAATAAAGGCTTGGCTTGGCAAGCACAAGGGCCTGAGTTCAATCCCTGGTTCTGCCAAAAAAACAAAACCAGAAACCAGAAATACCAGTTAATAAGAAAACAGAAAAATAATAAATAACTCCTAGAAATAGTTTTAGTTCCATTTTGTTTGGTGGGATATAGGAGCTGCAGCTCATAGGTGATTGTTAAAGCTCTTAAGGAAAAATAACAATAGAATGAACACAGGGTTTGCTTTTTTGAGACAAAACTTGCTATTTAATTTAGGCTGATTTATGTGAACTAAGGTGGCCTCAAACTTGGGGTGATCCTCCAGGCTCCACTTCACCAGTTCTGGGCTTATAGGCATGCCCCACTATACCTGGCTTTCACTGATTTTTTTGTTTTGTTTATTTGGAGACAGGGTCTGGCCTTGAACTCCCTATATATGTATCTCAGGCTGGCCTCTAACCTGCAACAGTCCTCTTACCTGAGCCTCCTGCATGTTCAGACTACAGATATACTTTCACACTGAGTCTTAAGAGATTTTATAGTCAGAGTTGTAAAGTGTTAGATCAGTTGGAAATGGACTGAAAATATACAGTTGGCTTTGACAGTAATTTTTTTATGATCTGAGAACAGTTTTTATAATAAATGTTAAGTTTCTGGATACTAAGTAATAAATGGGAATTGAAACATAATTAAAATTTTTATGCCTTTGCATTTTATTATTTCTCACTTTTTTGGTAGAAGTCCTTACTAATTACTCTTTCCTCAATGATTATAGCACTGTTGATCACCTTTTTAGACAGTGTTATCTTGGACAGTTTAAGTGACAAAATAGTAACAGTATTAGGCTATAATCTTAAAGATCAATATCAACAAGTCTTTTGTTAAAAATAAGTGATTGGCTAACTAAAAAATATAGAGGAAAAAGATATGTCTACCATCCTCTATTAAGAGGTGGAGCTTAATCCTTTTCTTCTTGAACATGGGCTGGATAATAATGACTTACTTCCAAAGATTAAAGTGTGCAAAGGGGAAAAAATAGTAGTAACTTTACACATAAAGTTACTGACAAACTTAACTAAGTACAGGATTGACTTTACCTATGATAAGACCTATAGTGTAATAGGTCTTACACCTATCTTGTAATGTGATAAGAAAGGTTCATCCCTGAATGCGTTTTCGAGAAACCTATGGCCCCAAACTTAACAGGAAAAAGGGTCTTATAAAGTATATGGTTAGTATTGCTGATAAGTATCAAGTACAGGGCATGTGATGGCACACTGGTTAATCTCAGCACTATGAAAAGCTAAGACAGGAGGATTGCATGTTCCAGTCCCTCCTAAATGACTTAGATCCTGTCTCAAAATTTAAAAATAAAGTAAATTTGTAAATGGGGTTATAATAAGACCAGGTGTAGTGGTGCATGCTTCTGGTCCTAGCACTGGGGAGGCTGAAACAGGAAAATCAGTATGAGTCCAAGCTGTATAGCAAGACCCTGTACCAAATAAATAAATGAATAAAAAGAATTTTTATTTTTTTCATTTTTTTATAAAAAGATTTTTTTTTTTTTTTTTTTTTTTTTGTCTTTTTGAGACAGGGTCTCACTATGCAGTTCAGGCTGGCTTTCAGCTCACTTTGTAGCTCAGGCTGGTCTTGAACTCACAACAATCCTGCCTCAACCTCCCAAGTGCTGGGATTACAGGCCTGCGCCACCACGCCTGGCATAAAAGGATTTTTTTAAAAAATTAAAAATAACAAGTTTTGAGGCCAGGGAGATAGCTCAGTAGAATAAGCACTTCCCTGGCAAGCGCAAGGGTCTGAGTTCAATCTCTGGTTCTGAAAAAAAATATTGTTTTAAAAAGCATGAAGAAGAGAAGCAAATTTTAAATTAGCATCAGCTTCACCATGGGCTCTGCATGGGGAAGGGCAGCAGTTCCCAGAGTTCCACCTAGTGCCTCTGTCTGCAGAAGAAGGTGATTATGTCTTGGTGCTGAAGCAGGAGCTGTGTGGGGCTGGGAGGCAGCTCCTCTATTTTATCTGGCCAGCTGTCCCCAAGAAAGATATGGAATGTTACTCAGACAAATATGAGACATCAGGACCAGTTGACAGTACCATTGATTAGAACCCTGATTAGCGGCATCTATCCTGGGAGCCAAAGATTAGCGTGCACAAGCTGTAGAAGTAGCGCCCTACCGTCCTACACCCCAAGAGGACCCCTAAGACCACAGAAGATAAGCAGGAGACAGTACAAAAGCTAGAGACCCTGGAGAAGAGAGAAGAAGTAACTGGAGGAAGAAGAAGAGGTGGAGGAGTATGATAAGGAAGAACACAAAGAAGAAAGTGACTACATCATGTCATATTTTGACAGTGGAAAGGATTTTTGAGGTGACAGTGATAACATGGATTAGGCTATATACTGAAGAAAAATCCTAAATAACACTCATCTTTATTTGAGAGCTAGAGAGTAACTATTACTTAGTTTTATGAAGAACAACAACAACAACCATCATTTGCTTAGAGTCCAGTTAACCTCCCTAGCCCCCGGAGATAGGAATGGAGAAAATGACAGATGGCCTTACTTCCTTCTCCTCCTCTCTGTTCCCTACATCACCTCTCATATCTTGGGGAAAGGGAAAAGGGTCAATGTCTTAACCTATAAAGGGAGAAAAGTGCCTTGAAAGAGTAACCGGCAAGTTAAGGCTGAGAAAGTTACATACATTTTTTTCCCAGTTTTTACAACTTTTTGTGCATGTTATTGGTGAGAGGAGTTGGGAGGTGTAAGACTGGGTTTTTCCCCCATTTTTTATTGTGGTATATAATAATTTCATTGTGAGGTAGTTAGCTTTAAAAGTATTTTTATCTGTCAAAAAAAAAAAAAAAGGTGGAGCCCAAATTATTAAATAAGATATAATTGAGACTGATGTGAGTGTGGAAAAAAACCAAAGACATCAATGTTTCCCTTATGTGAATTTTTCACGTTTTGGGGTTCATTTTAACTGGGAGTGCTAATGGGGATTAATCCTAGGGATTGCTGAGCTACATCCCCAAACATTTTTTTTACTTTGTTTTTCGTTTGTTTGTTTGTTTTGTTTTTGGTAGAACCAGGGATTAAACTCAGGCCCTTGAACTTGCCAGGGAAGCACTTATTCTACTGAGCCATCTCCCCAGCCCTGTTTTTTTTTTTTTTTTCCTTTTTTGGGTGGAACTGGGGATTGAACTCAGTCCCTTGCACTTGCCAGGGAAGTGCTTATTCCACTGAGGCAGGATCTCACCAAGTTTTCAGGACAGACCTAGAAGTATCGACCCTCCTGCTTCAGCTTTCTGAGTAAGATTATAGACATGCCCCCACCACATACCCAACAAAGCAGACTATATTTGATAAGTAATGTTGTAAATTTCAGGAAAAATTGCAGTGAATTCAAGGCCAGTCTTGTCTACATAGTGAGTTTAAGACCAGCCTGAACCATATAATGAGACCCTGCCTCAAAAAAAAAAAAGTTTTATGATACCTTTTTGCAAGTAAAGTTGTAGTGAAATTACACATAAGTGAGGCTAAGTTTCTTTGGTTTCACTAAGCCCAATAAGTGATTCTGTCAAGTAATCTATCTCAGACATGAAATATGTCTAGTAAGAAAGAGTATCCATTATATCAGAAATTCATTTTTGAAAGTATTTTTGACTTATGACTATCTGTGTTTGTGTCAGAACTGGTGAGTTCCAAAACAGACAAAGCAGTAATGTCAAGTATCTTTTATTTAATTTTTACAGCTTACAAAGGGTAAAATAAGCAGACAGTGGAACATTATTAGAGGTGATTTACTACATGTAAATATTACATATTACATATTTGAATGTTGTTAGCTACTTTGTACCCTTCAAATAAATGGGAAATAGATATTTTTGTTCAGGAAAAAATACATTTTAGACTACTTTTCTAGAATTGTGTACAAAATATATCCATAAGTGTGAGCATATGGAAATAAAAACAAAATAATTGTGATTAGTACAGTTCTGGGAATTTCCAAAGGGATTATATTTCAGTGAATTAAGTATGATTTGGACATTATGAGAAGTAGTATAATTAGGAGAAAAACACTTAAGTTTTTAGCTTACAAGTCAACGATACAGTCTCTGAATCATTCTGTTATAGTATATTTAGTTGGTTAGTCAGACAAAATGTATTACTTTCTGTAAACGTATTTTCCACAATTGGAAGCAGCTGTTTTTATTGTAGATCCAGCTTTTATCTCACCAATCAGCTCATAGACAAGAAGCTTCCAGGACTGCTATGAACTGTGAACCATAGCAAAAGACTCAGAGCTTAAATCTGAGGGAAAAAATATTTAGCCATATGTCTCCAAATAGTTCAGTATTTTATATTTATATCTGGCTAACATGATAACCATTTATATTACAAATAGTTTGATTCTATTTTTGTTTTAACAAACATCCCTGAATACTTTAATTTATAAATAACAAAATAAAATGAACTTTTAAAAAACATATTGAACTAGGTAGCTCAGTGGTCTAAGCACCTATCTGGCAAGTACAAGGACCTGCATTGGATCTTTGGTACCACATACTATGTGGGCCTGGAACCCTGGGCACAACCAGCTGGCCACTGAAACTGGGCATGGTGGCATATGTCTGTAATCCCAGTGCTGAGAGGCTGAGACAGAAGGATCACCCCAAGTCAGAGCTGTGTAGTGAGACCCTGTACCAAATAAAGTCTGAGCTGTGTAGTAAGACCCTGTTCCAAGTAAATAAATAATTAGTTAAATTATTTATTTGTTTTGACCTGGGCATGGTGGTACTTCCAGTTAGTCAGGAGGCTAAGACAGAAAGATCACACCTTTGAGGCCACCCTGGGCAATTTAGCAAGAATTTATCTCAAAAGTTTTAAAATGTTTAAATTAAAAGGAGTTGGGGACATAGGTTGGTGTCAAACACTTGCCTCTTGTGCTTGAGGCCCAGGGTTCAATCTCCAGTACCAAAAAAATAAGTAAATGAGTAAAGTTTTTAAATCAAAAACTTAACCTTTATAAACATCTAAATTTTACGCTGGGCACATGGTACTTGCCTGTAATCCTAGCACTTGGGAGTCTGAGGCAAGAAGGTTGCAGTGAGTTTGAGACCAGCCTTGAACTATCAAGTAAGCTCAAGGCCCACCTGAACTGCATAGCAAGACCCTGTCTCAAAAATAAAGGAAAAGAAAAAGAAATACATTTTAGTGGGAACGATTGACTTAAATGTTATAAAACCTTTTTGTTCACACTAGAGGTGTGAACAATTCAGGGTCTTGTTATGCCAGTTAAATGCTGTTTAACTCTGACCTATATTCCAGCTAAAACTATTTTTAAGTATACTACCTTAAAAAAAAATTAAGAGACTGGGCATGGTGGTGCACACCTATAATCCTAGCACTTGGGAGGCTGTAAACAGATCACTAAGAGTCCAAGCTAGTAGTGTGACCCTGAACACCCTGTAGATGCTCCCTTAAAAAAGAAAAAAAAAATGGAGTCAGGGAGATAGCTTAGTGGAATAAGTGCTTCCTTGGTAAGCACAAGGGCCTGAGTTCAAACCCTGGTTCCACCAAAAAAAAAAAATTTATGGGGCCAAAGATATAGCTCAGCGGCACAGCACCTGTCTGGCAAGCACAAGTTTCTGAGTTCAATTCCCAGTACCTAATTAATTAATTAATTAATGTCTCCTCTTTTATTAACATGGTAAATCTAACACACTTAATCTTTGTGCTGTGGTTTGCACAAAAATATTTGTAGCATTGCAAACATCAAACATTTCACTCATTTAAATCATTTCCTTGCTGATTGGTACTTTAGAGTTGAGTTCCAAACAGAGTGTATACAAAATCCATACTATTTTCAGTTATAAAGATGAAAATACGTTCCCGGGCAAGGGCAAGGGCCTGAGTTCAATCCCTGGTTCAGCCAAAAAAAAAAAAAAAAAAAAAAAAGATTAAAATAGAGATAGTAAATTTAGTGTCAAAGAAATACATGTTTTATCTAGCCAAACTGTTGGGTTCATTTATTGCATTCTTTAATCATTTTTTCAGTCTAGAATCTCAGAATTTCAATGAAGTAATTAGGTTTAATCTTTTTTCTTAAGTTTTCTTTGTGATGCCTCCATTCCCTCTTCTCCCCTCCCCTACACCAAAACTATTATTAGTGAGAATTTTATTGTTGTTTCTTTGCCCACTTAATTCTTTCCTCACATCCAGGCATCTGTAAGCTGTACGAGTAATTTTTTTTTTAATCTTTGATATCTTTGCATTCCTCCTATATAGCTTTCAATCATTATCTTTTGAGACAAGCCAGCCTCAGAACAGCTTCTTGGTATCTGCTCATTTTTGTGTATAACGTAAAGATTGCTAGATTATTGTGGCTAATTGTTACATTCTTTTTTCCGTTTTCATCTTTCTGATACTGTTATCCATGATTTCCTCTTACCATTTTGCTATAAAATTCTTTCCCTTTTTTTCAGGTTGACACAAATTTTTTCTCAAGTCCTATGTTTTATTTTAAAAAGTTCATTAAGTAATGGCCAAATAACATTCAGTCTATAATCAAAATGACTTCAAAGTAGTTGCCTTTATGTATGATTACAGTTTGTGAAACTATTTCTCATTTTTCCTTCTTAGTAATAATCTTCCTTCTTATTTACCTGAAGGGATTTATTTCCAACCAAGAAAAATAATATACTTCTCATAATCCATTTTGTTCTGATTCACCTATAACTTATACTTCACTTATATATGTAGAATTTATAAACATAGTTCTGAGCCTCTTACTTTGAGTATTGAGAGACCCAATAGTGTTTCTACCCCCAAATCTTGTCAGCTATTGAATTTTCATTTGTATTCTGGGTTTATTTACCTAATTATTCGTCTTTGTAGTAAATTGAATGAGAGATGGTAGAAACTCTCTGGTATCTCTGTATTCTTTAATAAAGTCTCAGAATTTCTTCAATTGGAAGGTTGAACTGGATTTTTTGAATTTGTAGGGGCTTCGCACATTCTACCAGATAGATTATGCTGTTGAGACATAAGCAAACATTTCTCACTTGATAGAGAAATCAATAAAGTAGCAGCCCCTGTGGAAACAACCATGTTTTAAGAGAATGGCATGGGGGAAGCAGAAAAGTTCTTTGTTCCCTGGTAAAGAACTGAACAAAAACCCAAATAGCTTCTGCTTCAGACTTGTCACTTAGACACATCTAATTTTATTGCTGTTATCCAGGATATAATCCCAGTCCTAGAGAAGCTGTGGTAAAGAGTCAGTGGGGTCTCAAGAAGATGGCTCAGTGGAATAAGCACTTCCATGGCAAGCACAAGAACCTGAGTTCAATCCCTGGTTCTGCCAAAAAAAAAAAGTCAATGAATTTCAGATTCATTTCAGAGGAGCTATCTCTTCTTCTGTAAGCACCTACCAGCATGACAGGGACTTGTCTTATGAATATTCCTTACCTTGAGTCACTTTGTATTTAAGATAAATGGTTGAAATTCGAAATCAGTTGCAACTCTCTAGTTGGGCATAAATCTCTTTAATTTTTATTTATTTATGTATTTATTTCTTTTTGGCGGAACCGGGGATTGAACTCAGGGCCTTGTGCTTGCCAGGGAAGTGCTTATTCCCCTGAACCATCTCCCCAGCCCTTAATTTTTATTTTAATGCTGAGTATTAATCTTGTCAGTGATGTAATTTTTTTTTATTTTTTTATTTTTTGCGGTACTGGGAATTAAACTCAGGACCTTATACTTGCCAGGCAAGTGCTTATTCTACTGAGCCATCTCCTTGGCCCGTAAGTATTTAAGGTGTAAAAATTCTATGTTGAGGCTAGGGTAGGTATAGCTTATTGCTAAAGTTCTTGCTTAGCATGCTCAATCCCTGTCACTAACAATTAATAAAATAGACACATGAGCCAAATTAAATCTCTCCCTGAAAATTAAATAGATTTTCCATAATAAACATAAGGAGCCAATTTATATATAATAGTAACTAACATTTTTTATTAAGTTTATTGGTATAATTTAGATACACACACTGACATTCATTATAGGGAATTTGTACCTATACATGAAATACCTTCTTCCCTCCAATTCCCCTCCAGATAACTAACATTTATAAAACACTTTAAATTATTTAAAATTATTTTGAGATTATGTTGTTTTGGTACTTAAAACAACCTTGTGATTTAGAAGTGCTTTACTGTGGAGGCAGGATGACAAGCTGGAACTCCTAGTGAGACTATCTCAAACAAAAACAAAACAAAACAAAACAATACAGTGCTTTATTAATTCAGGTATGCTTATTTGCCTCAATCCTGAAAGTTGTTGCATATTCAGGAATTAAACCCAAGAGGATGCCTTTCTCCATACTCCATGTAATTTAGTCATACAACACTACATAGTGGTGTAGCCTACTACACTCAACTCTGCATTTCATTTTATTTTAGATTTAGAAACACTTTGTTGAAATATATAAGCTGGTTCTTTCTGCACATTATCTTATTCTTGTCTAGCCACCCAGCTACATAATGGGATTTACAAAGCAGTATTTTTGTGGCAGTAGTTAAGATAATGTTTTACAGATTTTATGATTTCTGCTGTTAGGCCAATTTTAACTTCCGTACATCTTTAGCAGGTTGCTACTTATAGATAGTTGACAGCATCATTTTGTAGTCTTAAATGTATTTACTTTGCATCATTGGGTAATATTTTTTTCAGTATCCTCATCCTTTTACGACTTCTATAGCACTGTTTTTGAATGAAAAAATATCTTAAACTGAACATCAGGCCATACAGATCTGTATCTCAGGGATACAACTTTATTCTCTTTAAATGTGGAATACTGTTAAAAGCTCTGCTCTGTGTGAAGAGGGAATTCAAACAGACTTTCAAAAAAGAAAAGTGAAAACTTTCCTGAATGAAGTTTTATTCCAATCTCTTATTAAATCCTAAAAATAGGCTGCTGGCCTCCATTACTTTCAGGAAATGAAAAATGGCTCAGAAGCTAAATTAGCTAAGCCATCTCTCTCTCAATTGTTTCAGTTTCTCAGGAATTGCTGTACAATGCTGCCAATAACGATCTCCGGGGATCTGACCCCCATTCCACCTCCCACTGCCTCCTCTGCAGCTCCAGATGCCACCAAAAGAAGGAGCTTTGAAGAAAGTGCCTGTACCCTCTTTTCCCCTGAGGTGGGTGAGGCCAGGCAGGGTGATTCTCAGGATATCCTGATGATCAAAGGTATAGTTGAAGCCTTCATCAAGACTTTCTTGAAGATGACCAAGAAATTTGGGAAACGTTACCAAATAGTCTAGGAACTGAAGACATCAAGAATGGATGGCACAAATGCCACCAGAAACATAATACATGATGACATTCACATCCCTAAATAAGCTCCTTGAGGGCAGAGACTATTAAAGTACTGTTTTATAATCTGTTCCACCCTGCAATATCTTGTGTAGTACTGAACATATAAAAATAAACGTGATATGTTTGTTTATGACTGAGAGAGAAGACTAAAAAAATGCTCTCAAACTCCTTTTTTCCCCCTGATACTTAATCTACAGTCATCCATTCATCAGGAATGGTAGAGTTCAGTAATGTCTCAAGCTTCTTGGCCACTGTTGTCCTCTGTCTTGGCTGTGTGTCTGGGTAGGGAATATATATATCTGTTAAGTTGTCAGTACAAACACTTATAATCTTCATTAATACCTGAGCTTTTATTTCTTAGGTATTTTATTATATTTAACTCATTAGTGGAATTCTTACCCTATCTGAACTATCCTTCAAGGAGATTTATTGTACTGTTCGCTTTTAAAATCCCTTTGTATCTATTTTTAAGATTCAGTAATAAACAGTCTTGCTTCTTGAAGAGATCTTATGTCAGTCATCACTGTTTTAGAGGAGGATATATTACCACAGCTCTTGAATGGCTAGTGCTGTATCTCACCTGAGCATTGTTGTCAGTAGCCTACTAAAAGACTGTTTACAGTGATGTAATTAAGATATTGCTTAATTAAAAGAAAGCTTATGGTCTACTATTTCTCTTAGAAAAAAGGAAATGTTAGAAACTTAGCTCTATTCATTTCTTCCATTCCTGTTTTCCTTCAGTGATTTAGTCACTTCATTAAATTTTACTCTGATTTAGAGACAGATCTTAAAAATTTCATCTTCAAGTACTAGATTTCTTATATCTTTTGTCTCCAATTATGTTAGAATTTTTCATGAATTTTTTAAAATATAAAAGTGAACATTTCAAATACTCCTAGATTTTTTTGTTTTAATAAAAATAAGATGGGCATTCAGGGGGGGCTTGCGGATTAGCTCTGTTGTTTAAAGCACCTGCTTGGGCAAATTCAGTCAGGTGCAGGGGACTGTGGTTTGATCCCCAGTTCCATAGGCTGCACCAGAACCGCCCTTAAGACAGCTTGAGCTCGCCAAAAAAAAAAAAGATGGACATTCATTATTTATTTTCAACATTTGGCTTTTTAGATTATGAGGATACTAGTGTCATAAGAAGTATATTTTTTTAGGAAGGTAATTTTCTGAACAACATAACTTGTCTTGTGAAAGAGATAGCTAAATTTGCTGCACCATTTTATGATTTTGCTAAAATTAATTTTGAAAGGATGTTCAGTTTATTTTCATGACCTTTTGTGTATATAACAAAGGAACCTTATACATACAACTTTAAAGAGTTACTCTGTTCTGTGCATAAGTTAACTAGTTATAGAATTTTTATTGATCAAAAACAATGAAAAATTTTTTATGAATTGGACACAATGTATATTTAAGATCCAACTCTTTCAATTTCTTCATTGATTATATTATATGAAATACTTAGGTGGGATCTGTTTTTCTCGTATTAACTGTTCCTAATTAATTGTATTACAGGTTTTATTTGTAGGTTTATATGAATTTTATTAAAAGCAGGAATGGCTTTGGTTAGAATATTACTAGTAATTTCATAAATATTTTAATAGTGCTTCACAGTGGTGAAATATAAAAATTAAATTTTATGTGCTGTTAATTCTGCTAAAACTAGTTTTCTCTCTGCTAATATATGTAAAGAATTTTATATACAGGAGAAATTATATGACACCTGGGAAATTCTATCGCCAACATCTAGTGTGGTTTGTCCTCTGCTTATTTTCCTCTTTATTATCAGCTTACAAATTATGTTATTACAGGAAATGGCAGTGGCAGCAGCTAAAATATACATTTCTGACGTAGCGTGATTTGATATTGTTAGACATGAGATTTTCTATGATTTTTATCTTTTTAGGTTCCCAGTCAACCTCAGATAAACCTTCCCAGCGACCATCAGAGAGCACAAACTGTAGCCCTACCCGGAAGAGGTCTTCATCTGAGAGCACTTCTTCAACAGGCTAGTGCTATTTGTTTTACCAGATTTTTAAGATACTTTACTAACTCACTTATAATCACTTACTATAAAAAGAAAACATGTGAGCCAGATATGATGGTACATAGCTGTAATCCTAGCACACTGGGAGGCAATTTAGTGGTTTTTAAGACCCTATCTCAAGGTGGTGTGTGAAGGCAGGGGATAGGGGGTGATGGGGATAGGGATGTTCTTGAGTACAAAAGTTCCCTATATCTTGGAAGGAAAAGAGGAAAGGGATGTATTGATAGGTGAAAATTAGTAATAATGTATGTTTTTGTTTTATATTTTATTTGTTTGGAAACAGGGTGTCACAAAAATTATTTTTGGGGGGCTGGGAGATGGCTCAGTAGAATGAGTGCTTCCCTGGCAAGCATAAGGGCCTAAGTTCAATCCCTGGATCCACAAAAAAAAAAAAAAAAAATATATATATATATATATATATATATATGCAAAGTATTGCTTTGTAGTTCAGGCTGGCCTTAGATTCACTGTGTAACTATGTGGCACATGCTGGCCTCAAACTCAGTAATCTCCTGCCTCAGCCTCCCAAGTGCTGGGATTATGCAAGTGTGCTACAGTGGTTGGCCTATAAAATTCTTTAGTAAAGTAATAATTTCCAAAATAACATTTACAGGTCTCTTATGACACAATGAGAAGAACTTCTATTAAAATTTATATTTAACCTCGAATTTTTAAGTTCTTTCTGTATTTGTATATTTCAAAATATATAAAACTGGGTATGATTCAAAGCCAGCCTGTGCTAGGAAGTTGAGTTCAAGGCCAGCCTGAACTACAAAGCAAGACCCTGCTTAAAACAATAATAAATAAAATTATTAATGAACTATAACATATTTGTTTAATTTATCCGAAGATTTAGTAAAGGGGTATAGCTCAGTGGTAGAATCCTGAGTTCAATTCCCAGCACCATTAAAACAAAAGAAAAAGCCAGGTGTGGTGGTACGTCTAGTAATCCTAGCACTTGAGAAGGTAAGGCTGGAGGATTGCAAGTTCACGTGCAATCTAGGTAACAGAAATTCAAGACCAGCCTGGACTATATGTGGTTACTCTATCTCAAAAAAACAAAAGACATATTTCCTTCTTTTTTTTCCTGTCTCCTCTGCCTTTACTCAGAATTAAAGAGTAACTAATTTTAAATGTATTAATGAGATCAGGACAGATGAGGAGTGATAGGTTCATTTCAGGCAGTGTAATATATGTAAAGCAGAGAATAGTCTGTTAAAGAAAACAGTATATTTAGAATAAGAACAATTTAAAATTAAAAATTAAAAAGAATAGTTTTTTAATGTGAGGCTGTAAAGATTAATGATAGTGAAGCTTAAATTGTCAAGACTCATAGTGTGTAAACAAGGAAGTGACGTTATTTCTTAGTTTTCTGACTCTGATTAGTAGATCTCTTATGATTTCTGAGAATATCTTATTTTTCACTAGTGTAAGACTTCAGTGTCAAATTCAACATATTATTTGTTGAATTCATTTGGTGATTAGCTTCAAGATTTTTATTAGAACCATTGTGCCAAAAGTACAGTGAAATTTAAAAGAAATACTCATGCTACTTTGCCTTAGGGAGACTCTTAGTCTCTTTAGTAACAATGAATTTTAATGTTTTAAATACAGTCTACCTGGACTAGGATAAAAATACTCAGCCTGCAGGGCCAAATGCAGTCTAAGACCTTTAGTCCAGCCATCTGTCCCATCTCTCTTCCCTGCCCCACTGCTCTGCAGCTCTCAAATTAGGAGTTTGTTTTTTTTACATTTTTAAAAGCCTCTTAAATTAAGAACATCCGAGCTGGGCATGGTGGCTCACACCTGTAATCCCAGAATTTGGGAGGCTGAAGCAGGAGAATTATTGCAAATTTGGGACCAGCCTGGGGTACAAAGTGAGCTCAAGGCCAACCTAAACTGCAGAGTAAAATCCTGTCTCTAAAAAACAAAACAAAACAAAAAAGAGGCTCAGCAGTCTAAGTGCCTGCCTGGCAAGCACAAGGACCTGGTTTCAATCCCTGGTACAGCATACTGTACCAGCTCCATGCTATGTAAGCCACTGGAATCAGGTGTGGTGGCACATGCCTTTAATCTCAGTGCTGGGGAGGCTGAGACAGGAGGATCACTACAAGTTAGAGAGCTGCTCAGTGAGACCCTGTACCAAATCAATCAATCAATCAATAAATAAATAAATAAAGCATCCCCCCCCCCAAATATAAGCGTAACACTAGGGAGGCTGAAGCAGGAGGATCAGACTGAGAGCTCCAGGACAGCCTGGACTACAGTTGAGTTCAAGGCCAGCTTGCACTACCTACCAAGAGAGAGAGAGACAGACAGACAGAGACAGAGAGAGGAGAGCAGGAATTATATGTGTCCTTAAAAGCCTAGAAGATTTATCATACAGCTTTTTATGAAAAATTTCACATATCAGAGCTAAGAGTGAGATTTTGCTAACAGGTATATCAGTGAAGTCACCAAAATTATTTAGTAGCCAAAGAGAGAATATTTAAACCCATAGCTTCTCTAACTATGAGACTATTTTATTTATTGAATCAGATATTTATTGTGAATTACTATGAGTACCAACCACTAGGATTCAAACCTTGAATAAAATAAGATTATTGCTCTCAGGGATTCAGACATACTCACTTGTAAACAGTATTAAATTTTGTAACACAGTCATGTACAAATGCTATGACACACAGATACTCTGACCACTTGGGATGACTAAGAAGACATCATGAAGAAGTGACATATATACTACTATATATTAAGTTCAGTAGACAAGTTGGACAACATCAAGGGTAAGAATGTATTACACAGTGACAACAGCACCTCCAAAGAAAGTAATAAAATCATAAAATAAGTGATTTTGAAAAATTACATATTGAATGTGGCAAGCATTCAAAAGATAATATGTGATGGTAGTTATAAATAAGGCTGTAAAAGAATAATGTAATGTCCTGTATCATGTAGAAGTTTGCTTTTCATTCAGAAGAGTCAAAACTGTAACTGGAATTAGGATCTTAATAAGGATTTTTGAATAAGGAAGATAAATGTTTAGTGTGTTATATCAGTGAAAATTGTCTAGGATTTGTAATTTTAAGAAGTGATCCTCAAATCCCAGAGGATTTAAACAAAGGGTTACTGTATTTTCATACTCTAGGCTATCATGAGTCTGTTCCATGTTATCTTTCCTTAAGACCTCAGATGACAGAACAGTGTCTGTGCAGAGTGACAAGGGACATGGTGTAGTATTCACTGGCTCGTCTCACACTTTTGTCCAAAAGCTAGTTAAGTTCTATTTTTTTTCTTTTTTGAGAAACAAATATCAGTGAGATAGTTTCAAAGCTGATTAATAGGACAGTTTCAATAATTAATACATTGTACATTGTTATCTTCTTAGTGGTTATCCATAGTACAAGAAACAGAAAGGATATCCTGTCCAAACACTATTAGTACAAATCTTTCTTCTCATTGAGTTAAGTGAAAGTAGCTGTATATCTATCCTAACTATTCTGTATATACAAATACAAAATGGTCCTTCCTTTGTAGCCCCTTTTTTTCAGTCCTGTCAGAGATGGGTATTCCGTTCGCATCTAAATACTATAGGTGCATGTTAAGTTCAATTAATGGGGCTGAAAAATGTAAACCTTTTAAGGGAGGGCAGCAAATAACTTATAAATAATAATTCATATGACATGTATGCAGTGTATAAAAATATGACTCTAATAATGGAGTGCAACAGAAGAAATCAATGGAAATAGATAATCAATGGAGTAATTCAGTGGTAGAGTGCTTCCTCAGTATTTGCAAACCCATTACCAAAAAAAAAAAGAGGAAGAGGGTGAATATGGTGGCATAAACCTGTAATCTTAGACTTAGGAAGCTAAGGCAGATTGATCACCACTAGTTCAAGGCCAGCCTAAACTCCGAAGGGAGACCCTGTCTCAAAATAGATAGATAGATAGATAGATAGATAGATAGATAGATAGATAGATAGATAGATAGATAGATAGATAGGTAAATAGTAAGAGAAACCTCAAAAAGGGGTGGCAAGGCCTGCCAAATAGCTCAGCGGATGAAAGTGCACAGGGGCTCGGTTCCATCCCCAGCCCTGCCATGCTGCCCTCACCCCCTGGGGTGCACTGAGATGGCAATTGAGACTCGGCATGGTGGTGCACGCCTGTAATCCCAGCTCTTGGGAGGCTGTAAACAGGCAGATTGCTATGATGATCTAGTAGTAAGACCCTGAACACCCTGTAAACCCTTCCCTAAAAACTGCAAAAAAGGGAGGGAGTGGCAAAGGGTAGAAAAGTGGTCAGTGTCACTAAGAAGTCAAGTATTTAAACAGAATGTTGAAGAATAAACAAAATAGACACAGACTTGGGCTTTAGAGTGAGAATAGTTTGTCAGCTTGAAAGGAATAAATGAACTATTCAAATTCTCATGGTACTAGAATACAATGAGCTCTTTTTTCTACTGCTGTAGAAATAAAAATTTGTGTAGAACATTTAAGTATACCTAAAACCTAAAGTAGATGAAATATGGAAAACGTTTCTTTTAATGAGATTAAACTTTTAAGTAAATTGGAAATAACATTGATTCAGAGATACAGATCATTAGAATTGCCCTTATATCTGCTTGCTTGATTCACTGGAAC
Organism: Ctenomys sociabilis; assembly: GCA_004027165.1. Lineage (NCBI taxonomy): Eukaryota > Metazoa > Chordata > Mammalia > Rodentia > Ctenomyidae > Ctenomys > Ctenomys sociabilis. The sequence goes on from PVKA01012215.1 coordinate 19,744, forward strand.
ACATCCAAGTGAAGAACACATCCAGAGATGAAGGATAAAATCTAAGACTCCATCAGGATAGAAAATCATATCAGATTTTCATCCAAAAAGCTGAACTCCTCAAAGGTGATACTAGAGTAAAAGCAAATAAAAATAAAGCTATCTTTGTTTTGGAAGGAACAGGAAAAAAAGAGTTCCTCACCCTAAACTCACATTAACAGTGTTTTGTCTTTCCTACAGATTTATATTGTCAGTGAAATTCCAGAAAAAAAAATTTATTCGTCTTTCATTGGTAGTGGACCAATTACATTGCAAAGCCAATGTAAATAGTCTAGAGAACTTTAATTAAAGGCAAATCTAAGCTTTTTTTGATCAGTATATCCTCAGTATTGGTTGACTTAGCTTTCTGATACATGCCAGTAACTCAAAACTTGAGTCTTTAGGGCTGGCCAGATAGTTCATAGTTCAGCAGACTAAACCACCTGCTTCAGGAGAGCACAATGGCCAGGGTTTGATATCCACCCACCCCCATGCTTTGCCGGCCCTGCCCCTGGGGCACACTGAGATGGTGATTGAGACTGGGCCTGGTGGTATATGCCTGTAATCCCAACACTTGGAAGGCTAAGGAGACTCACTAGAGTCCAGTCTATGTAGTGAGACCCTGTATATCCTCTAGTCCTTACCCTAAATTCAAAAAAAAAAAAAAGAATGAGTCTATATTTTGCAACTTAAAAGCAAATAACTAGAATGATATCTTAAGCTTCTACATATATTCAAAGGAATAAAAAAAACCTCTAGAAATCTAGAAATACATAATCTATTTAGTAAAGTAAGGCATACAAATAATGTAGAAGCAAAAAGTTAATTCTGTGTATTGTGAACTAATTTCTTTATGTTGAAATAAATCTAAAAGTATCATATACTAAGAGTGTATAACTTTATTAATAGCTAATGTTAAGGATATTATAGTATCATTGATAAGTATAATCTAAGTCTTTTCCATAAGTGTTAAGTATCATATTAGGTCTTTTAAGTCTTTACATACAGAAAAAATGAATATATTAAAATGATTTTTGTTCATGTTTAATTTTTATCTTAGTTCATTTCTTGGCAGGGCATGGTGGCATATACTTGCAATCCCAGCACTTGAGAAGCTGAGGAGTATTGCAAGGACTGCCAGGCTAGACTGAGCTATATAGTGAGTTCAAGGCCAACCTGAACTACATATCAAGACCCTCAAAAAATTTTTTTTCTTACATCTTTTTAAAGATACTTTTGTTAACCTGTTTTTCTCTTTGGAATTTGATATAACCTGGAAGATTTTGTAGTTAGGACAGAAATCCACAGTTTTACCGTTCCTCAGAAGAAATAGAAACCTATAATTTTGTATCTTAATTCAGGCATTGTGGTGGGTGCCTGTAATCCCAGCACTTTGGAGTCTGAGGCAAAAGAATCATTACAAGTTTGAGGCCAGCCTACACTACATAGCAAGACCTTGTTTCAAAAAAGAAAATTGTTGGGACGGGGAGATGGCTCAGTGGGATAAGCGCTTCTCTGGCAAGTGCAGGGGCCTGAGTTCAATCCCTGATTCCATCAAAAAAATTGTTTGTAGTATATCATAGAACTTTTTTCAAATTTAGTATCCCAGCAGGTTAGCCTCTAACTCATAATTCTTCTGCCTCAGCATCTCTATGTGCTGGGATTACTAGCATGAACCACCTTCATAGAACCATTTTATCTTTCTTTAGCTGACCTGCTAATATTGTTACACTGGTCATGCAGTTCTTTTATTACATATATACACACACACACATACATACATACATACATTCAGGGGGTCTTTTTGAGACAAAGTATGCAATTCAGGCTGGCCTTGAACTCACTTTTAGCCTAGGCTAGTCTCAGTCTTGCAGCAATCCTCCTGTCTCAGCCTCCAGAGTGCTACGATCACAGGCATACACCACCACACCAGGCCTATAATATATTATTCAGTACCTGCTATGTTCAGGGAACCATATTAAGGTTAATCACAAATGGCTTTCATAAATTTGGGATTGAAGCTTTAACAACATCATACATGTACTGTACTAGAGATTCTAAGTGAGAAGAGAAAGTATTGACATGATGGAAATGCTCTACAATTGTTACTTGGGTCGGATTGACTCAATTTTAGCAATATTGTATAATATTGTGCAAGTTATACTATGAGCTATTCAAGTTGCAGCTTTTTCACTTATAATTTTAGGCTAATTTATGTTGACTTTGAAGAATAATAAAGTAAGTTTGTGTAAAATTCCTAGCGAGACAAGGTATAGTGGTAAAGAATTTTATTTTTATTTTTTTATTTTTTTGTCTTTTTGAGACAGGGTCTCACTGTGCAGTTCAGGCTAGCCTTAAGCTCACTTTGTAGCTCAGGCTGGTCTCGAACTCACAACAATCCTGCCTCAGCCTCCCGAATGTTGGGATTACAGGCCTGCACCAGCCACCACACCCGGCAAGAAAAAGAAGATTTCACAGATATTTAGGAGGGAATGTGAGATAGCTCAGTAGACTAAGTGCCTGCTTAAGCAAACACAGGGACTGGGGTTCAGTCCCCTGCACCACATGCCACACACATCCCCCTACCAGGCATGCTGAGCCAACACCAAGTCAGGGCATGGTGGCACATGCCTATAGTCCCAGCACTGAGGTGGCTGAAAACAGGATCACTATGGAGTCCAAGCTACATAGTGAGACCCTGTACTAAATACATAAATTAAAAAAAACACAGATGTTTAGGTGTGTTTGATTAATCTTAAATCTTTGCTTTGTACTAGGTCCTACATGCTTAAAATGAAAACTACAAAAAGACAGTGAATAAACAGGAAGTTATAAAGTGAAAATTTCCCTAATTTATACATGGCAAAAAAACATTTGACGGACTAAAGCACCTCCTTAGGCAGGCTCAGTAACCAGGGTTCAATCCCATGCCATGCCGGCCCTGCCCCTGGGTGCACTGAAATGACGCACTGAGACTGGGCTTATTATTGGCACACGGCTGTAATCCTACTGCTTGGGAGGCTGAAAACAGGAAGATCACAAGTCTGATCTGTATAGTAAATACTACTAAATATATATTTTTTAAAAAGACACTTGAATTCTGCGTACCAACTTTAGAATTCTTGAAGTAATTATGAAGACCAGGTAAAGATTACATCTTGTGGCACAAAGATATCCCTGGAGTAAAGGCTACACTTAGAGGTATCCCTGTAAAAATTTTAAATAGAATGTAAGAGGTCTAACTGTTCTACAGTTAACCTGACTCTTAAATTTTAGTATTAACAAAAAATGTGAAATATATTTTATGGCAAAATATATGAAGTTTATGATCATATTTCTAAGTATAGATAGTTTACCAGTATTAAGTATATTCTTCTCATACAAGTCTTCCTAACTTTTCATCTGAAACTATCCTTTTAATTTTTTTACTCATTATTCATTCATTTTTTTGGTACAGGGTCTCACTATGTAACTGGGACTTATAGTGATCCTCCTGCCTCAGACTCGTTAGTGCTGGGATTACAGGCATGTGCCACCAGATCTGCTTTTGGTGGCCAGCACAGTGGCATGGCATGTGGTACCAGGGATTGAATCCAGATCCTTGTGCTTGCCAGGCAGGCACTTAGACCACTGAGCTATCTCTCTGGCCTGAAACTGTCCTTTCTCTCTCTCTCTTTTTTTTTTTTTTAACCTTTTAACAGCAACTTATCTCCCCACTCTCCCTTCAGAAGCATCGTTCTTTAGTTTGACTCTGTGAACTTAATAGTATCTCATATACTGTGGAATCGTGCACTTTTGGCTTATTGTGACTGGCTTATTTAACCAAGTATATCTTCCAGATTTGTTGGTTCTGTAGTTTGTGTCAGAATTGCCTTTTAGCTGAGTATGGTGAGCTGAACAGTGTTCTAGAGGCTGAGGCACTGAGAAATCATGAGTAAGTTTGGTTCTGGATGCCTACAACTTAATCTCAACAATTTCAGAAGCTTGGCAGGATCATAAAATGAAATCCAGCTGAAGTGACTTAAACCCTGAATTTTAAAAAAGGCCTTAAAATACAGCTCAGGTCAGAGAGGCCTTGAGTTCAGTCTCTAATACTACAACCTCCCCCTCCCCCAGTTGCCTTGTTCTTTAACACTGATACCCCATTAAATGTCTATGCCCTATTCTTATTCTTGGGGTTGCTTCCACTTATATATACTCTTGTGAAGAATGCTGCTGTAAGCATTGTGTACAAATATCAAACCATGCTTTACTTGAGGAAATACTAATAAATGCTATCTAAAGTCAAATGTGCAGGGGCAAAAAACTAATGAAAAGATCTTTAGTCCATTATCAGTAGAGTTAATAAACATAAGATCAGTCCTTTAGGAACAGAAGTGGGAGATAGAGATGTGACTAAGTGGTACACATGCTTGCCTATTGTTGAAGAAGCCCTGAATTCTATCCGCTTCCTTTTTATGTAACTTGTTTTTTTTGTAGACAGGGATTCACTAGGCAGTTCAAGCTGTTCTTGCACTTGCTATGTAACCCAGTTTGGTCTTGATGATCCTCTTGCCTCAGCCTCTCAAGTTTTGGAATTACAGGTGTGTGCCACCAAACACAGCAATAACCGACAGATTGTTGGGAGTTCTGCAAATTTCACACTGGATAAATACATATAGCAACAACACACACATGCACACACACACACGAGTTAAAGGACACCATGATCAGATTTCAAGTTGGTTATCAAACACATCTTTCATGAAGTTGCTGAATTATCTAGGCTAGGTTCACATTTGTAATACTCTTGCCTCAGAGCACTGCAATTATAGACATGGCCAACTCTTCACCTTGCCCAGCTACTCATAAATTTTAAAACATTGAATGCAGCAAGGCCTTGTCTTGGGGAAAGTAAACTTTCTTCAGCCAGATAGCTCAGCATACTAAAGCACCTGCTTCAGCAGAGTGCAGCAGCCAGGGTTCAATCCCCAGCCTGATGTGCCAGTCCTGCCCCCGGGATGCACTGAGATGGTGATTGAGACTAGGGGTGCCTATAATCCCAACAGTTGGGAGGCTGGAAACAGGAGAATCACTATGAGTCTGATCTATGTAGTAAGACCCTATACATCCTATAGACCCTGCCCTAAAGTTCATTTAAAAAAAATTCTTATATGCTGTTAGACTTCATAAGTTTAGAAATATGATTTCTGTATTTTTAAGGTAAATGTATAGAAATCATTGGACTTGGACTGTGAATGCTTAGAAAACAATTTTTTTCTTGTCTCTTGTTTTCATTTATTACCTCCCCCCCCCTTTAAAAAAAAAAAAACATTTACTTAAAAGACAGTATGGCAGTAATTGGTATGACATGACAAGCAGTATGTATTTAGAAGACCAGAATATGTACTCTTCCAAGCAAGACCCTAGTATTACACATTGCTATCTTCAGTGTGGTTGCTTAGTTTATAGGTATCAGCATATATAAGTTAGTCAGGTTGAGAATCCTACCAGTTAACTGCTAGTGTTTTTTTTTTTTTTTTTTTTTTTTTTTTTTTTTGAGACAGGGTCTCACTATGCAGTTCAGGCTGGCCTTAAGCTCACTTTGTAGCTCAGGCTGGTCTCGAACTCACAACAATCCTCCTGCCTCAGCCTCCCGAGTGCTGGGATTACAGGCCTGCGCCACCACACCCAGCTTTAGTTACCTGCTAGTTTCAAAAACCTGCTGAAGATTCTCAGGATCATTGCCTTAACCATCTTGTGCATATAAATGTATGGCTTTGCCCGTCATGTTTCCTAACTTTTCTCCTTGCCCTCTCCTCGTTGTTCAATTGTTAAATTCTCACTTTCCTCTTAATTGTTATACCTTTCTATTTTTATTTCTTCTTTTGAGTTCTTACACTAGAAAGACTATGTGATATTTACATGTTATGGGTCTGGTTTATTTCCCTTATGAGTATATCTTTCGGTGGTACCCACTTAAATATAAAGGCCTCGAGTTTATCATTCTTAATAGCTGAGTAATACTCCATTGTATAAAAATATCACATCTTTTTCATCCATTCTTCAGGTGACAGGCTCTTGGTTGTTTCCAAGACTTGGCTATCACAATTTGGCTATCACAGTTTTTTTAAATAAAATATAAGCAAACTATTTCTTAAACTTATAAGCCATGAATTTTTTTTAATTTAATTTTTTTTTTTCTTTTTTGCTATACAATTCAGGCTTGCCTTAGGCCCACTAAGGAGCCTGGCTGGCCTTAAACCCATAGAGATCCTCTTGCCTAGTGAGGCTTCCCAAGACCTGGGATTATAGATGTGGGCAAAGAGCCGGGGAGATAGCTCAGCAGTGTAAGTGCCTGCCTAGCAAGCGCACAGACCCAGGTTGTAAGTGCCTGCCTAGCAAGCGCACAGACCCAGGTTCAATTCCTGGTACTGCCTGCCATGCTGGCCCTGTGCTGAGCTGGCTGCTGAAACCAGGCTTGGTAGTGTACACCTGTAATCCCAGCACTGGGAAGGCTGAGGCAGGAGTATCACTACAAGTCAGAGCTGCATAGCAAGACCCTGTACCAAATAAATAAGCAAAGCCATGGAATTCTTAAAAAATAAACCCAGTAAAATATGTAAAGATCTATATAATTTTTTAAAAATACAAACCCAATATGATGGCATATGCCTGTAATTTTTCAAGTTTGAGAAGGTAAGATAGCAAGATTCCAAGTTTGAAGGGCCAAGGAGATAGCTCAGTGGACTGTGTGTTTGTTTGACAAGTGCAGGGTCCTGAGTTTGATCCTTGGTACCACCAAAAAAAAGAAAAAAGAGATTCCAAGTTTGACTCCAGTCTGGGTCATGTTGACTTTGTCCCAAAATAAAATTTTAAAAGATCTCAAGAAACCAGGGATATAACTCAGCAGCACAGTGCCTGTGTGGCAAATACAAGTTCCTGAATTTGATTTCTAGTACCAGACATCAATAACAAAAAAAGATCTGATGAAGGAGTTAAGTAGAATTGTTATTTACATGTCTGAACCCTTTGATTCCATCCCCAGAACTACCAAATTCAGAACAAAATAAAGACCATAGAACAGGTATGACTATATTCCCAGCACTTGGGTTGGCCAAATAGCTCAGCCAATTAAAGCGTTTACAAGCAGGCGCAGGGTCCAGGGGTTTGATCCCTGTGCCTGTGTGCTGGCCCCGCCGCTGGGGCCCCCGCAGAGATGGAGATTGAGACTGGAACTGTTGGAAGCTTTGTTTTCTTGGACTTCTGCTGGAGGAACATGTCATACTGGCTTTCTCTATGAATTTTGGGGGAGCTTTGGTCTTCATCTTGAGCATCACTTCCTGGCTCCAGAGGGGAAGATGCTGTACTCCTCAGCCTCCTGGAAAAGCTTGTCACATTGGCTTTCCTGATAAGAACTCAACTTTCCTCACCACTAGAGGAGCTCAGGACTTCACTGTTGCTCAGGATGGCTGTGGTGCTTTTGAGGGAGCTCTGGTACCTACCTTGAGTGCTGCTTTCTCACTCCAGTTCAGATCCCTCAGTCTACTAGCACAGATCCTTCATCCCACTGGCATACACTTTCTAGCTTCCACCACTGACCTTTGAGTATTTCTAGCACAGATCTGGAAAGCGGGCCCCCATGAGACTTCATTGTGGACTCTAGGCCTCCATTTGAACTTGAGTGTCTTAGTTACTCATCTCTCGTTGCTGGGACAAATACCCAACAGTCCATACTCGGCTGGCTCCAAGGCAGAATGGCACATGCAGAGAGCATCATCAGTTCATGGCAGCAGAACAACAACGCAACAAAGAACAATGGCTACAGAAAGTCTGTCTCTGTCTCTTATATTACATTTAGGCTCTGCCCCAGGCTTGGGGAAGTACTCACACCCATAATCCTAGCAGTACTAAGACCCATAATCTCAGCCATGGATCACATACAATCCCAGTGGATCATGAGTTAATCACAAACTCTAAAAGTCCCCACCCCATGACTACATGAGGCTTTGAGGGAACACCTGGATACAAACCATAACAAGGAGATATTGTTATGAACTTTAGGTTTTTAGCTGGACTCATGCAGGATATTAAGATCTAGGCCCTCAGCTGGAGTCTTTAGTGTTTATGTGTGTAGACAGATTTCCTGCACTTCTTATATGATTCCTGGGTGATTTGTTATAACTATTACAAACTGTGTCCTGTATTATATTGTTCCCTTTGCAAAAACCCCAGACCACAACAGTGTATTACGAGGCATAAGTTCATGCTTATTAGAATGTCTGAAGTTAAATTAAGACTAATTTTACCAAATCTTGTTGAGGATTTGTAGTATCTTTAAATTTTATTCTTTACTGATGGGACTGTAAAACAGTTCATTCACTTTGGTAAATTTTGTTAGTGAAATGTACTTTGTTGGACCTAATAATTCCAGTCTTAAGTATTAAATCAAGGAAAAATTGCACTATAAATATTCATTAAAGTTTTATTCCTTAAGTCCAAAAACTGGAGACAACTCATTTCCATATGTATATTGTGGTACATTTAGGTAGTTCAGCCAAAGAATCTGTGATTAAGAACAGTAAAAAGAGAAAGCAGCAACATGAATCAGTGTCACAGTCATGCTGTGTGAGTGAGCTTTTTCAAAAAAAAAAATGTGATTGGTGGTAGATAGGAATGTTTGGTAATTCTTAATAGAGGATCCTAGTTAGGAGAGTGGGGAGCCTATTTTTTAAGGAAAGTTTTTCTTAAGGAAGTGCTACCCTCTGTGTAAACTGAATAATGTATTTGTAGGGAAAGATTGTTCCAGGCAAAGAGTTACTCTTCTCTTGTTGTTGGTACAAATACTGAACACCCAAACTTAAGGAAGGAAATGTTTATTTAGCTCACAGTTACTGGAGGTTTCTGTCCATAGTCAGCTGGCTCCAAGGCAGAGAGGCACATAGCAGAGAGTAACCATTCATGGTGGCAGCAAAGAGCAGACAGCAAGAGCAAATGGCAGGAGCAGCAATAGCAGTAGCTACAGAGAAGAAGTATGTCTCCCTTAAGTGACATTCAAGCTATATGTCCTAGGCTGAGTGTAGGACTCACACCCACAATCCCAGCAGTACTTAGACCCATAATCCCAACCTTGATCATGAATTGATCTCAAACTCTAGAAGTCCCTGCAGCATGAGGCTTTTGGGGGACAACTATACACAAACCATAACAAGAACATTTCTAAAGATCTGTAATTGGAAAAAATGTATATGTGTGTACCCAGGCCATTGAACATGGTAGGTGAGTACTCTTAGCGTTGAGGTACATTCCCAGCTTGTTTATGTTTTGAGACAGGGTCTTGCTAAATTGTCAAATCTGGCCTGGGACTTGGGATCCTCCTGTCCTAGCTTTCTGAGTAGCCAGAATTATAGGCACATACCTACTACATGCACAGATTTAGTTATCTATTTCTGGAAACATTGTGATAAACTTACTGACATTATATAGTAGTCATTTAGTATCTTAAGAGTTTCCTTATGTATGTCTTGTAGCTATGACCAGATGGTAGTATGCTGAAATTATCCCAAAGCCTTTTTCATTCAGTTATCTGGCTGTTGATAATTGGCCTTTGGCCATGACCTCAACAGGATTTGTTGACCTTCATGCAACATGTTGCATCCTTTTCCTTACAGTGTGTAATTTATGATCCCAGAGCAAGTGTACCAAGACAGAGAGACTTAATGGAAGTTGTGGTGTCTTACCTCACCTAACACTGTAAATCATTATATTCTTACTTTTTTTTTTTGCTAGTCAGAATGTAACTCAGGACCAGGTAGGTGCTGTGTCACTGAGTTGTGGCCCTAGCCCTAGGTCATACTAACATTAGATAAAATTTTATGGGGAAAAAATTTTTCATTATTTGTAGAAGAGAATGAAAGAGAAATAATAGATAATATGGATAACCAAATTCTTGCCACAGTATATATAATCTTGCCAGGCAGGTGCTTATGCCACTGAGCTATATACCTTGCCCCCATAATCTTGAATACTTGGTTTAATGATATTGTTCACTGTTGTAGGGAATCTGAATGAGCTTATTACAGAACATGTAATAAAATAAGATGTGAATACAGTTTTGAAAATTTTTGTTGTTTTTGTTTGAGAGGTTGTGGTTTGTTTTGCTTGTGTCTTTTTTTTTGAAAAACAGGGTCTCAGTTACTTTGTGATTCAGTCTGGCCTTGAACTCAGCATGTAACACAGGCTGGCCATAAACTCCCAATAAACCTCTTGCCTCAGCCTCCAGTGTGTGGGATTATGGGTATTAGTCAGCATGCTTATCTGATTTTGAGAATTCTATGAGATGTGGAAAAATAGAAAATTAGAATAGGTCTCTGTTCAAGAAACACCAGAATGTAGGTGACAGCTGAATAAATTGCCAAAGCCAGTAGTATAGAAAAAAAATTGAACTAGAAAGCTGAAGCTGAAATTACAGCTTCTAAATGTTAAAGAGAAAGGGTCATTTTTCATTGAAGTTATTTTCAAATATAATTGAAGATTGTGTTGTATATTTAGAAGTCACTTGTATACTAATGATAATTGAAGCTATGAAAATAAATAGATGTGGTAGCACACACCTGTAATCCTAGTGCTCAGAAAACTGAGGCAATAGGATCATTGTTACTTCAGGACCAGTCTGGGTTACAAACTGAGTTCAAGACCAGTCTGAACTTCATTAACAGGACCAAACAGGTCCAAAGTGCCTGTTAGGTAAGTTCAGGCAGGCGCAGGGACCATGGTTCAGTCCCCATTACCACAACACAGTACCAGCCCTGCCACCAGGGCAGGCTGAGCCTGCCACAAAAAAAGAAAAATAAAAAATAAATTAGGGATGGTGATATAGCTCAGTGGACTAAGCACTTGCTTAGGTAAGTGCATGGGCCAGGGTTCAATCCCTGGCACCACATGCTGCACTGGTCCCACCCCTGGGCATGCTGAGCTAGCAATGGAGTCCCAAGCTGCATAGTGAGATGCTGTACACACATATACCCACACAAACACTCACTCTCTCTCTCTCTCTCTCTCTCTCTCTCTCTCTCTCTCTCTCTCTCTCTCAACGGCATAACAAAGTCCCATCTCAAAAAAATGAAACTAGGGGATAGGGAGATAGGTCAGTAGCATAAGTGCCTGCCTGGCAAGCACAATGTCCTGAGTTCAGTTCCCTGTACATCCCACCCCCCAAAAAAAATCCACTCCCCAAAAATAAAAATCAAGTCCTTTAACCTAAAGGACATTCATTTTTTAAAAAATCAATTATATTGTGAAACAAATAGCAATGAAAGTTTCAAAACAAGTTAGAGGACAGTTACAATAATTAATACATTGCATATTATTGTCCTCGTAGTAGTTATTCATAGTACTAGATGCAGACATGATATCCTGTGTGAACACTATTAGTACAAATCTTTCTTATTGAATTAAGAGAATATAGCTGCATGTCTATCCTATCTTGTATATACAGATATCTATGTCTGTCTGTCTATATCTCACTAGAAAATGTTCCTTCATTTATACCTCCTTTTTTTGGTTAGTTTTGTCAAGAGATGGGTATTCCATTGCCATTTAAATATTGTATGTGTGTCAATTCAACAAAATAATCCAATATAGTCCGGTACTCCGTAATAGAAGTGGGTTATTTGTAGCACTGGCAGTATCAGAAATTTGTTGACTTGAAGACATTCATTTTTGAACAATTAAGCTCTTACCTTTTGCTCTTTGTCACATAGAATGTCTTTGTTATTTTGGGGTTTTTTTATGGCTTTTTTGAGAAAGGGTCTTAACTGTCTCACTATGTAATTCAGGATGGCCTTAAACTAACTACAACTGGACTGAAAAGCTCTGAGGGATCCTCCTGTCTCAGCTTCCTGAGTGTTAGGATTACAGGTGTGCATCACCATGCCTGGCCAGAATGTTTTTTATTTGGGAAATATGTACCAATTTTGATTTTCGTAGGCTCATTATAATAATCCTTCAGGAAAAATATTGTAAATTGTCTACTTACCTATGAAAGATAAATGTTTATAGTTATTATTATTATTATTATTATTTTTTTTTTTTTTTTTTTTTGTCTTTTTGAGACAGGGTCTCACTATGCAGTTCAGGCTGGCCTTAAGCTCACTTTGTAGCTCAGGCTGGTCTCGAACTCACAATAATCCTCCTGCCTCAGCCTCCCGAGTGCTGGGATTACAGGCATGCACCACCATGCCCGGCTTGTTTATAGTTATTATGTTTAGTCTTGCTATAGAAAATAGAGTAATTCCTTTCATCAGTGTAGAAAATTATTCATAACTAGGTGGGTTTAATTTTTGTCTATGTGTGATTTACTGTCTTTTTTAGTAAATGGAGTTTCCTCTCGAAGTCCAAGATTGGTTGCTTCCATGGATGACTCTGTTGATAGTTTACTACAGCGGATGGTACAACATGAGGACCAAGAGCCCATGGAGAAAAATATTGATGCTGTGATTTCAACTGCATCTGTACCACCTTCCTCCAGTCCAGGCCGTACCCACAGCAAGGAACGGACCCTGGGGAAACCAGATAGTCTTCTAGTGCCTGCAATCCCAAGTGACTCTTGCAGTAACAGCATCTCACTCCTTTCCGAAAAGTTGACCACAAGCAGGTGTTCACCCCATCATATCAAGAGAAGTGTAGTAGAAGCTATGCAGCGCCAAGCTCGGAAAATGTGCAATTATGACAAAATCTTGGCCACTAAGAAAAACCTGGACCATGTCAATAAAATTTTAAAAGCCAAAAAACTTCAAAGGCAGTCCAGGACAGGGAATAACTTTGTGAAACGCAGACCCGGTCGACCTCGGAAGTGTCCTTTCCAGGCGGTGGTATCGATGCAAGCATTCCAGGCTGCCCAGTTTGTCAGCCCAGAATTGAATGAAGGTGAGGAGGAAACACCACTGCATCTCAGTCCTGATACAGTTACTGATGTAATTGAGGCTGTTGTTCAGAGTGTGAACTTGAACTCTGAACATAAGAAGGGGTTGAAGAGGAAAAATTGGATAGTAGAAGAACAGGCCAGGAAAAAGCAAAAGCCATTACCAGAGGAAGAAGAGCAAGAAAACAATAAAAGGTAATTTCTAATTTAAGATATTATTGAAGTAGAACCATCTAGCTTTGTAAAACTGTAAAAAATCTATACAATTGAGTTATTTCCCCCCCTCCTTTCTGGTGTGTTCCTCCATTTGTTTTCAGAGTGCCAACTTAAACTTGGATAGGTTGAATTAACCCAACCTACCTCTGGTAGATATACTCAACATGATGTATAAAATATAACATTCAATTTATTATTTATTTCTCAAGAGTCAGTTTTCTCCAGTCTATTAAGACCCAGCTCCTCTTAAAAGCCAAAAAACTTCAATGGCAGTCCAGGACAACTAATAACTTTGTGAAACGCAGACCCAGTCGACCTTGGAGTTACTGCAGTCTGAGTGCACTTTGGTGGAGGGCGTGGGGCAACACCAGCAGATTTAAATCAAGATGGAGGTGTTCGGTCCTTTTAGGCTTCATGAGATGAATTCCTGGCCACTTTGCTGTGAATGGCATAACTCAAGTCAAGCAGCTTCACATAGAGCTTGGGAAACACTTAACCATTGAAGACATTTGCTTCGGAAATGTCCCTGGCAATGGCAGCCTTAACTGTGTTCCAAATGACAAACTTATTAATGGCCTTATCCATGGGCATACACCGGGCGCAGTTTGGGCAACGAATAGGATGCACATGGCCTTGGCCCTTTTTGGTGTGACCATTGTTCTTTCTTTTTTTCATCATCTTGGAAAGGAGGACCCAAAAGACCAGTTGGACCATGCTGGCCCCATCCCTGGGGCATGCTGAGATGGTGACTTAAGACTGGGCATGGTGGCATGAGCCTGTAATCCTAGTGCTTGGGAGACTAAAAATGGGAGGATCATTACAAGTCCAATCTGTGTAATGAGACCCTGTAGACCTACTAAAAATACAAAAAAACAAAACAAAACAAAAACCCACAATTGGATCATTCTGTTAATCTTAAAATCTTTTTTTTAAAACTATATAAAGACTGTCCCTTTTTTGTTTGTTTTTTGTTTTTTGAGACAGGTTCTCAGTAGTTCTTTAGGCTAGCCTTTTTTTGGGGGGGGGTGGAACCAGGGATTGAAGTCAGGCCCTTGCACTTGCCAGGGAAGCGCTTATTCCACTGAGCCATCTCCCTGGCCCCCTAGGCTAGCCTTAAACTCACTGTGTAGCCCAATTTGGCTTGGAACTCGTAGTATAACACCTGCCTCAGCCTTCCAAGTGCTGAAATTACAGGGATGCACCACCATGCCTGGCCATAGATCCTTTTCCTAATTTTGCTTTATTCCCGAAGATACAACATAGAAAGTAAAAATGATTTTTAAAAAACCATTCAATCCTTTTGTGTACCCCATCAAATTCTTTATTCTTTTCTGGAGAGTGCACTTGGTACATGGGGAGTCTTTTGTTAGGCTTTATTTTTGATTTATCCTTTTGTTTCTTTTTGGGTGCAGTGGATTAAATCCCATCCAAGGCTTCACATATTGTATGTTCTAATACCCCTAGCCTTTACCCTTGGTGTGGTGGGTTGCTAGAGGTCAAACACCCAGGGCCTTGCATACACTAGGTAAATATACTACTGCTGAGCTATATTATATTTCCTGCCTGTATTTAACTCTTTTTGTATTCAAGATCTTGCTAAATCACTTAATTTCCCCAGGCTCAACCTAAATTTGCTATATTTCTGCCTCAGTTTTCCCAAAGTGCAGAGATTACAGACATGTACTACCACTTCTGGCTGCCTTTAACCATTTTCAAGTGTACATTTCCGTGGTATTCATCATGTAAAATCTTCATCATACATTTTCTCTTTTTTTTTTTTTTTTTTTTGTGGAACAGGGGATTGAACTCAGACCCTTGCATTTGCCAAGGAAGCACTTATGCCATCTTCCCCAGCCCCCATTTTTCTTTTTTTTTTTTTTTTTTAATGCATTTGGTTGTTATAGGGTCTCACTATACAGTTCTGAATCATAGTGATCCTCTTATTTTCAGCTTCCCCAGTGCTAGGATTATGGGCATATGCCACTATGCCCAGGCTCTGGCTGGCTCAGCCTACCCTAGGGGACGGGGCTGGCATCGCTTTTTGGTGCCAGGGATTGAAATACAGCCCTGTGCTTGCCTAAGCTTGCTTAAGCAGGTGCCTTAGTCTACTGAGCTAAGTCTCCAGCCCCATCATACATTTTGTATAATTCTTTCTTGCAAAAGTGAAACTATACCAATTAAATGATGATAATCTCATTCTTCCCTTTGCCAAGCCCTCTAAACACTACCATCATATTTTCTGTCTTGGTGATTTTGGCTGTTCTGAGAGTGAAATCATAGTATTTGTATTTTTGTGATTATAATTAAGGTCCTTTAAAACTCAGCCATCTTTTAGTGTATGTCAGAATTTTCTTTCCTTTTTGGCTAAAGAGTAGTCCATGATATGAGAATACCTCATTTTGCTTATTTATCCATTAATGGGTATTTGGGTGACTTTCACTTTTTAGGTGGTTACTCAGTGATGCTGGGAAAGTGAAGGGTGTTAAAATGTTATTTTAAGACCCTATATTAGAAGGCCAGCCAAATAACTCAGTGGATTAAAGCACTTGCAAGCAGGCATAGGGACTGTGGCTTTGCTCCCTGGGCCTGCTGTGCTGGCCCTGCCCTCAGGGCACCTGTATTCCCAGCCCTTGGGAGGCTATACCTCCCCAGGCGGGTCACTATGAGTCCAATCTAGTAGTAAGACCCTGAACACCCTGTAGACCCTTCCCTAAAATACAAAAAAAAAAAAAAAAAAAAAAGACCCTATATTTAGTGCTTTTGTTGAATCATATGACAGTTGTATTTTTAATTTTTTTTTGTGTGAGACTACTGTGGTGTTTTCTACAGTGGCTGTACCATTCCACAGTCCCAATAACAATGCAGTGTTTTCAGTTGCTTTATGTCCTTTCTACTTTTTTGTCATTGTAGCCATCCTGTTGGGTCTGAAGTAGTATCTCATTATTGTTTTGATTTACATTTCCCTAATTACTAATGGTATTGTCCATCTTTTCATGTAGTTATTGGTGTTCTAGTTTTTGCTTTTGGGTTTTTTTTATGTATTTAGTACAGGGTATACAGCACCTCTCTATACAAATCTAACTTGCAGTGATCCTTCTACTTTTCAACCTTAGAAGCTGCTGGGATTATAGGCACGCGCCACAACACCCAGTCTCAATTGTGATCTCAGCATGTCCCAGGGGTAGGGCTGGCATGGCAAGCTGGGGATCAAACACCCAATCCCTGCATCTGCCTAAATAGGTACTTTAATCTGCTGAGCCATCTGGCTGGCCCTTTGTTTTTGAGACAAGTTTCACTATCCATTTTAGGCTAACTTTGAACTCATTTTATACCTCAAGCTGGCCTTGAATTCACAGCAATCCTCCTGCCTCAGTGTCCCGATTGCTGGGATTTCAGATATGCACAATTACACCCAGTTTGGGGCACCTTTTTTAAAAAAATGTATTTAGTATGGGGTCAACAGGGTCTTGTTGACCCCATACTAAATCTTCCTGTTTTTAACCTCCGACATGCTGGGATTACAGGAAAGTACCACCCCATCCAGTCTCAGTTGCTGTCTCATCCAGCCCCAGGACTAGGGCTGGCTTGGCATGCCAGGAATCAAACCTAGATGTCTGCCTAAGCAGGTATGTTAGTCCGCTGAGCTATCTGGCTGGCCCTTGAGGTACTTTTTAAATTGGATTGTTTGTAATAATCTTCTGTTATCTGTACTAGTTTCTAATTAGATAAACAGTTTGCAGAATTTTTTCTGATTGTGTTAGTTGCCCCTTTGTGCTTTTCATACTATTTATTTATTTATTTATTTAGGTGGAACCGGGGATTAAACTCAGGTCCTTGCGCTTGCCAGGAAAGTGCTTATTCCACTGAGCCATCTCCCCAGCTCCTTTTCATACTTTTTTTTTTTTTTTTTGCTTTTTTATAATAATAATGATGTCTTTTTGGGGACCCGAGGGATGGCTCAGTAGAATATACACTTGCCTGGCAAGTGCAAGGGCCTGAGTTCAATCCCTGGTTCCACCAAAATAATAATAATAATAATATCTTTTTAAAAATGTATTTAGTACAGGATCTGCAGGGTCTTACTACACAGATCAGACTTGTAGTGATCATTCCAGTTTTTCATCCTCCCAAGAACTGGGATTACAAGCACTTGCCACCACACTCAGTCTCAATAGCTGGCATGGAATAATGTCTTTTGATTTGTAAAATTTCCTGTAAAACTACAGCAATCAAAACTTCACAGTACTAATACATAGTGTAAACAATGAAAAGCATTTGAGTAATAAATTCTTGTACATATTTGCAAATGTTTTGTGTGTGTGTGTGTGTGTGTCTGTGTGTGTGTCTGTGTATGTGTATATGTTTCTTTCCTTTTGAAACAGGTCCTCACTGTGCAGTTCAGGCTGACTTTAAGCTCACTTTACAGCCCAGGCTGTTCTTGACTTGTAATAATTCTTCTGCCTCCATCTCTTCAAATGAGTTTTTGGGGTGTGTGTGTGTGTGTGTGTGTGTTTGAGACAGAGTCTCACTACACAGTTTGGGCTGGCCATCACTTTTGTAGCCACTAGGCTGCTATTGAACTCGAAACTCGAAGCGATCCTCCTGTCTCAACCTCCTGAGTGGTAGGATTACAGGCATGCCCTACCACGCCTGGTTCCATATGTTCCTTGACAAAAATGCCGGAACTATTCAGTGGAGAATGGGTAGACTTTTCAATAAAATGTACTGGATATCCAATGCAAAATGAAGTTAGACCCTTATATAATATACAAAATTGGAGCGAGGGAGATGGCTCAGTGGAATAAGCGCTTCCCTAGCAAGCACAAGGGCCTAAGTTCAATACCCGGTTCTGGAAAGAAAAAAAATTAAACTCAAATGTATCAAAGACTTAAATGCAAGAGCAGTAAGATCTTAGGGGAAAAAAGCAGGACAGGGGCCAGGGAGATGGCTCAAAATGAGCGTTTTCCAGGCAAGTGCAAGGTTCTGAGTTTAATCACTGGTTCTGAAAAAAAAAAAAAAAAGACAGAAGCTATAATAACATTAGATTTTGATAGTTTTTAAATTAATACCAAAGGCACAGACTGAACGAAAAACATATTTTTACATGAATCAGTACATTCACCATGTATAAGTGCTTTAATTCCCATCCCATCCCCTCTTCACTTCCCCTTCCCCAGCAGGGTCTTGCTATGTAGTTCAGGCCAGCCCTGAAGCCACCATGTAGCCCTGTCTGCCCTTGAGCTCTCTGCTATCCTCTCTCAGGCTCCCAATTTCTGGGATCAGAGGTTCAGCTTTT
Organism: Ctenomys sociabilis; assembly: GCA_004027165.1. Classification (NCBI taxonomy): domain Eukaryota; kingdom Metazoa; phylum Chordata; class Mammalia; order Rodentia; family Ctenomyidae; genus Ctenomys; species Ctenomys sociabilis. The sequence goes on from PVKA01012215.1 coordinate 38,175, forward strand.
CTTCCATTTTTAACAACATGCCTTACCTTCCATCTCCACCGTAATACTGAGATCCAAGAGTTCCATACACATCTTCCACCCCATGTGTGTTCTTATTTCTGTTCTGTCTTCTCTAAGTAAATCCTCCCTTAAAAGATGTATTTAGCCCTTGTATACTTGTATAAAAATGTGTTACTTTGCTGGTATACAGTTCAGTGGCACAGCACTTGCCTGGCAAGGACGAGGTCCTGAGTTCAAATCTTGGTTACCTATCACCCCAAAATGTCTTGGGTTTTTTTTTGTTTGTTTTTTCCTTTGTGGGGTTTGGGATAGGGGGATTGAAACCAGCTCGTGCCTTTTGCCCAGGCTATCCATAAACTTGGAGTAATACTCCTACCTGAACCGAGCCTTTCTTTATTTCTTTACTTTTAAGATGAAGGTGTCTCCTAATGTCCTGCTGTTTCTAACTCTGGCTGAAGTGATCCTCCCACCTGAGCTTCCTGTGCAGTGGGGACTACCCAGCTTTTTTGTTATTTTTTCAAGAATAATATATGATTGTTACAAATAAACAAATACTAAATAGTGAGTCTCACTTCCTCCTCATACCCTATTCTTCACTCCATGGGTAAGAATATTAACTTTAATAAGAAGTATGTATTTACAGATATATGAACACAAAGCTACTGTTTTATGTAAATGGTAAAATGCTCTCTGTGTATATTTTGTAATTAATTTTTCCCATTTTTGTGCATCTAAGCCCTCTACCACAGTCCATCATTTTCCCTGAATATATTGTGAGTGTTCTTGTTGAGTGGACATGGGCATGCATACCTGTAATCCTAATACTTGGGAGGTTCAGACAAGAAGATCACCAGGTTCGAGGCCAGCCTCGTTTATTAAGTGAGGACAAGGCCAGCCTGAAATGTGTAGTGAAACCCTGTCTTAATGAGACAAGAAAAGAAAGAAAACGTTCTTACAAGTACCTGTATAATTAATTTAATCCATTGGGTAGTGTCATATACCTCTAATCCCTGCACTCTGGGATGGTAAAGCAGGAAGATCTCAAGTTTGAAGCCTCTTTGGGTGATTTAATGACTTAGTGAAACAATGTCTCAAAATAAAAAAAAAATTAGAACCAGACTTGGAATATAGCTCAGTGTAAAAGCCCTGGGTTCAATCCCAGTACCACCAAAACAACCTTTACCTTACTCCATAGTAGGCTGATATCATCATTTAATTAATTTCCTTCAGTGAACTATATGTTGCTTATTTAGCTGTCTGCTTAATTTTTTGAGATAGGCTCTTGCTATATAGTTCAGGCTGGCTTTAAACTTACTATATAGCTCAAATGGGCCTCAAATTCAAGGTGATGATCCTATCTTATTGATACTTGCACATGCACATCTAGCTTCATTTAACTTTTAGTAACTTGAGATTCATTTTATATTACATGACTAAGATTTAATTTTCTTATCAAATATTTAAATAGTCATAGCAACATTTTTGGCTTCTATTTTGATATCACTATTGTACTGTCTTTAGTACAATAATGATAGACATGAGAATTGTTGCAAGTTTGAGACCAGCCTGAGCTACAAAGTAATCTCAAGGCCAGCCTGAACTCCATAACAAGACCCTGTCTCAGAAAAGAAAAGAGGGCTAGAGATAACACCTGCCTGGCAAGTGCAGTGCCCTGAGTTTGATCCATAGTACCAAAAAAGAAAAGAAAAGGGACTGGGGATATAGCTCAGTGGCACAGTTCCTGCCTGGCAAGCACATGGTCCTGAGTTAAATTCCTGGTACCAGAAAGAAAAAAGAAATTGTATGTGGAAAGGCATAATATAGTAAATTCTCAAAGCCAACAAGTTTTTTGCTTTTTTCTTTACTGGAATTTATGGGTACTTGTATAATATATTTTTGTTCATCTATTCATTAAGTTTATTACAAAACCATTAAGGATACAGTGATAAATGAAAATATTTATCTTGGGCTGAGGAGATAGTTCAGTGGCTTAAGTGCCTGCCTGGTAAGCACAAGGTCCTGAGTTCGATCCCCACTACCAAAAATAAAAAAAGATAAAGAAAATTATTTTTCCTGCTTTCATGAATTTTAAAGTGCTTTTATGAAGTATTTACAATGCTGAGCATATATAGTAGAGTAATTGACTTAGTTTTCCTGAGTAGGGAGTGATGGAGATAAAATCTACAGAATAGATTTCTTGCATTATTTAAAAGGATAAGGGAGCCACCCACAGTGGTGCACACCTGTAATCCCAGCACTGGAGTAGGTGAAGTAGGAGGATCATTGCCCGCTGGAGACTAACCTAGGCTACAACATGAGCTCAAGCCCAGCATGAACTATGTAGTAAGACCCAGTCTCAAAAAGATAAAAACAAAAGAATAAGGGAGAAGAGGATATAGTTTAGTGGCACAGCACCTGGCAAGCACAAGATCCTTAGTCTGATTCCTAGTACCAAGACAAAAAGTGTAAGGCCAGAGTAAACACAGTAGGAAGATATATGTTGAAAAGGCATTAAACTTCCAGAGAAGTGAAAGAAAGCAACTGTGGACAAAATGCAGACTAAGAGTAGGATATTTACTAACTATTGACCAATAACAAACCATAATACAAATTAATAGCTGCAAACTGGACTCTAGACAGAAATCTGAAAAAAAAAAAAAAAAAAAAAATTTAAAAACACTTTATAAGCTGGCCAGATAGATCAGCAGACTAAGCGTCTGCTTAGGCAGAGTGCAGTGCCAGGGGTTTGATCCCTGGCTTGCCATGCCAGCCCCACCCCCTGGGGCAATCTGAGACATAATTGAGAATGGGTGTGGTAGCACATCCCTATAATCCCAGCACTTGGAAGCCTGAAAACAGGAGGATAACTATGAGTCCAATATGTGTAATGAGACCCAATAGACCCTGTATAAATACATTATTTTAAAAAATATATAAAATTTTTCCAGTTAAAAAATAAACACTAAGGGGCTGGGGAGGTAGCTCAGTGGTCTAAGTGCCTGCCTGGCAAGCATAAGGACTCGGGTACCACTCTTGATGCCACATGCTGTGCTAGCCCTGGAACCCCAGACACACTCAGAGGGCCACTGAAACTGGATGTGTTGGCACATGCCTGTAATGCCAGAGCTGGGGAGGCTGAGACAGGAGGATCACTATGAGTCTGAACTGTGTACCAAGACCCTGTATCAAATAAATGAATGAATGAAAGAATGATTTTTAAAAATAAACACTAAAAATAAGATCTCATTGTGTACCTTAGTCATACGGCACTTGCAAAACATGGTGAATCAATGGCCATAAAATGTAAAAAATGGAAATAGCCTAAGTTAACAGATCAAAGGTAAGAAAATTACAGTTTTTTACCCCTAGACTAATTTTTATTACTATGATAATAAAAATTAATGAATTACAGCTTGTGGGCAGTAATATGGATTTATCATAGAAGCATTTTTATTATTATTATTTTATTTATTTTTTTTGCGGAACCGGGGACTGAACTCAGGCCCCTGTGCTTGCCAGGGAAACACTTAGTCTACTGAGCCATCTCCCTGGCCCCTTATAGAAGCATTTTTAAAACCCATTTCTAAAGATGGTAGACTGGATTAAATCTGTTTTGGGGTTTTATAAAAGCAATATAATTACTACATTAAGCATTCATATATCATAAAATCATACTTTAAAATACTAGGATAGAGATATGGCTCAATGGTCAAGTGTTCAAGGGCCTAGGTTTGATCTTCAGTATTACAAAAATAAAAATAAGAAGGATTTGGAGTGGGGCTGTAGTTGATTGGTAGAGTGCTTGTGAGCATACTCAAAAGTCTTGAGTTTTTTCTTTTTTAATTATTTGGTACAGGATCTCATTACTCAGCTCAGACTCGTAGTAATGCTTTCGTTTTCAGCCTTCCCAGCACTGAGATTACATGTGTGTACCACCATGCCTAGACTCAGTTGCTAGGTCAGCTTGCCCAGGAGCGGGGCTGGTGCAATATGTGGTGCCAGGGTATCAAGCCCCTAAGCAGGCACTTAGTCTGCTGAACTATCTCACTGGCCCCCAAGATCTTTAGTTCAATCCCACAAAGGAAACAACCTAAATGTAGAAAGAGAGCCGAATATGGTGGTACAAACCTGTAACCTTTGTATTATAGGAAACTAAGGCAGGAGAGTGGCAAGTTTGAATGATGTCTACATTCTAGGGACTTAGTACCTGTTTCAGCATTAAAAATTGAAAAAGTGCTGGGATATAGCTCAGGTTGAAGGTTCTAGATTCAAAACAGTTCTTAAGAAAAATAAAATGCTTTTATCTTCCTTTTTTTCTTCCCTGAAAAAATAGAGGCTTAAATCCTTTATTATTTATATTTATTTATTTGTATTTTAGTAGGGGTCTACAGAGTCTCACTACATAGATCTGATCCTAATGATCCACCTGTGTTCAGCCTCCCAAGACCTGGGTTTAAAGGCTTGTGCCACCACACCCAGTCTCAATCACTGTCTCAGCATATCTGGGGGATGGGACCAGCATGGCACATGTGGATTGAACCCCAGCCACTGTGTTGCCTAAGCAGGTGCTTTAATCAAACATTGAGTTATTTGGCTAGCCACTATGCTTTGTGTGCGTGCGTGCGTGTGTGTGTGTGTGTAATACCAAGGATCTAACTCAGGACTTTGCACTTGCCAGGCAAGCAGTTATTCCACTGAGCTATTCCCCCAACTTAAATCCTTTATGTAGGTGTCTTCATGCCTCATGGCAAACATGTGACTCTGAGATGTGTGTTGGAGTCAGACTAACCTGGAATTATTGATGATCCTCCTACCTCAGCCTCCTGAATGCTGGAATTATAGGCATATACCACCATCCCCACTTTTCTAAGGAGCCCTAAACATGATGTTCATGCATGTGAAAATGGACTAGGGATATAGCTTAGTTCAAATATCCTGGATTCAATGCTCAGTATACTCCCTCCCCTAATTTTTAGAAATCGTTTTGTACATCCCAACAGATTCTTTATATTTTTTCTGAGGGTACATGGGGGGTGGGGGTGTTTGTTTCCTTCAGTTGATTTGGTTTGCTTGCTTGCTTGTTTTGGAAAAGGCTAGAGATTGAATTCAGGCCCTCATACGTTATATATTCTACCAGTGAGCAATGCTTTCAGCCTTTTAGGTTTTTGTTATTTGAAAACAAGGTTTCACTGCACAGTTCAAGCTAGTCTTGCTCTTTTTCTTTGAGACATGGTCTCACTATACAGTTCAGGCTGGCCTTGAGCTTACTTTGTAGCCCAGGCTGGTCTTGAACTGGCAGTGATCTTCCTGCCTTGGCCTCCTGAGTGCTGGTTTTTATTGTTTTGGTACCAAAAATTGAACTTGAGACTTTGCCCTTGTCAAACAGGTGCTTGTGCTGGCTGACCTGTATTCCCAGCCCTAAGAGTAACTTTACATTTTCTTTTGAAAGTCAGCCTAGGGCTGGCAAGATAGCTCAGCAGTCTAAAGCGCCTGCTTAGGCAAGCTCTCAGGGATCGCGGTTTGATCCTCAGCACCACATACCATGCCAGCCCCTCCCCCAGGGCGGGCTGAGCTGACCCCCCCCCCCCCCCCCGCAAAAAAAAAAAAGTCAGTGGAAGGAAGGAAGGAAGGAAGGCAGGCAGGCAGGCAGGCAGGCAGGCTAGCCTCAAAGGCATAGCAACCCTCCTGCCTCAGCCTCCTAAGTGCTACGATTACAGGCATGCAGTACCATGCCTGGCTACCTTCATCCTTTAACATTTGTGTTTATCATGTATAACAGGCTCATGTATAAAAAGCTACATTTATTTATGTACCAAAATCTATATTCAGATATAGTCATGTCATCTTCTGGAATATCATCATAATCCCAGATTCCAAATTCTGGCCTGAATTTCTTATGACTCAATTCGTGACACTATTGTCACCAATCTCTCATGATCTGCAATAGAGCTCCTAAATGAGCACTTGTCTCTGGCCTGCTTGTAGTGTATTTCCACCACAGCTGTCAGTCATTGTATCCCATGAATTCTTCACCCAAATCATGACCTCTTATAGGCTGAACTTCACAAAGTTTTCATTGAATCAAGTGTTAACTGAAGACTTACCAAATAGGAATATCAACAAAAATGATGACTGTTAATCATCCAGGGCTGGGAAGATAGCCCAGCGGATAAGTGCCTGCCTGGCAAGCACAGGGTCCTGAGTTCCATCCCCAATACCAAAAAGAATGGCAGTCCAAGGAGTTGTAACACATGCCTGTGATCCCAGCACTTTGGGATGCTGAGGCAGGAGGATTGCCGTGAGTTCAAAGCCAGCCTGAGCTACATAGCTAGACACTGTCTCAAAAGAACCAAAAAAGGAAAGAAACAATTATTTTATACAAGTGTACTTAGTACACCCATTACAACACAGGATGTACTGAATTATGAAGATTCATAGAGGCTGAGACAGGAGGATTGCCAGTAGTTCAGGCCAGCCTGAACTATATGGCAAGACCCTCTCTCAGAGGTGTCCCCCTGAAATTATTTCACATTAGACACAGACATGTCCATTCATTGTCAAATGCAACATTATTCTGTGCTTTGGTCATTTGGCATTAATTCTCAAGTTGATCTGCTTACATTAGGTATTTAACTCTAAATTGCATGCTGAATTATAATTAATTGTAATCGACATTTATTTTGATTATTGCCAATAATCATGCTTTAAAAATCATGCTTAAGTATATATTAATATTTTATAATTCAGTAGGTCCATCATGCATTACAACATAATGATGTTATTTAGGGAGTAAGGCTTATATTAGGAACATCCTGAAAAGTCATACAGCTTATTTTCTGTTTAGGTTGTTCTTATTTTCAGATAAGTATGTATTTCAAGTTTTTTAGGTTTTCTTTCGCTTGCTTGCTTTTGTTTTTTTTCTGCGGTACCAGGGATAGAACTTAGGACCTTGCGTTTGCCAAGCAAGCACTTAGGCCACTGAGCTATATTGGTTTTCTTTTATTGTCTTTGTGTTTTATTTTTTGAGACACAGTCTTGCTATGTAAGTCAAGCTACTCTTCAAACTCATTTTTTCCCTTTCTTTTAGTGAGATAGTCTTGCTATGTTCTTTAAGTTAGTCTTGAACTCACTTTGTGTAGTCCAGGCTGGGATTACAGCTGGCCTTTTGGTAGTGTTTTTGTTGAATGATGGTTTTTCCTGTGTCACAGTTTTCTGCATTTTAGCATTTGGAGAAATTTTTTATTGGATATAGGACATTATGGATGTCACAGTATTGTATATCTAGCTTTTGTGCTTTTTCACAAGTATCTATTTTATTTTAAAAAGCACTTAAGTTTCTTGTAGTCTTTTGAAGGTTATTTTGAATTTAATTTAATTGACATTGATTCCAATAATAATCTCTACAACACTGAGTAACAGTACCTTCTAGGATTTCTCTTGAATGTAATGTAGTGTTAGGGAATGTATTTCTACTCTGCCTAGTAGAGGCAGAGTAATATCTACCAACATGTACCTAGTATCTACCAACATATAAAATCTCTAAATAAAGTGTTCAGTTTATCATTCTCTGAATCCTTTGTTTGTTTATCATTCTCTGAATCCTTTGTTGTGCCCTTCATGTGCAAATCTTAGTATTTAGTAATATAATAAGAAGCTCAGATTTTCAGGGTCATCTTCTTTAGCTTCAGTTTTTCAACTGCCTCAGCCTCCTGACCTGACCTGTCTCTTGTGAGCTCACCAATTTACCCATTCTCCGCTTGATGTCTACTCCTGCACCAAGATCATTTTGAGAAAGGCACAGTGGTTCTATCATTTTTTCACATTGTCTCAGTTTCTCAGTTACCCAAAGCTTAATAATTTCATAAATTGTCTCTATGTTTCTGGTTGTTTACTGTTATGTCTGTTAGCTTTTATCAAGTGAGCAAGTCTAGTATCAGTTATTCTAACATATCCAATAATTAACATTATCCTTAAACTTCTTTCTAGCTTTACAGAAGCACACGTTGAGATTCCCAGTACTCCTGAAACCTCAGCCAAACCTCCTGAACCTGAAAGTACCTTGCAGCCTGTGTTGGCTCTTATCCCAAGAGAAAAGAAGGCCCCTCGTCCCCCAAAAAAGAAGTATCAAAAGGCTGGTTTATATTCTGATGTTTACAAAACTACAGAGTAAGTAGTTAACAATCAGCTGAGATCTTTTTAATGTCTATTTTTCCCATGATTTAAAAAAAAAAACAATGTAAACATTATATATGCAAATATCAGTCTCATATCAAATACCTCAATATCTTTTTTGATTGTTGAAACAAAATACTGGACAATCAAGAAAAGATTTGTTTCTGTTTTTTGGGGGTTTTTTTTTGCATTTTAGGACAGGGTCTACAAGGTCTCGCTACTAGATCAGACTCATAGTGATCCACCTGTTTACAGCCTCCCAAATGCTGGGATTACAAGTGTGTGCCACCATACCTAGTCTCAATTGCCATCTCAATTTGACCCTGGAACAGGGCCAGCCTGCTTGCAGGTGCTTTAATCTGCTGAACTATTTGGCCAGCCCTGAGAAAAGGTTTATTTTATCTCACAGTTTCACTCCACTGGCTTTGAGGCAGGGCCATATGGCAGAGGGGCATCATGGAACAAAAACAGTCCATTGCAGAGCAGATAGGAGCAGCAGGCAGCAAGCCCCAAGCACCAGCATCAGCCTGCCTTCTTTCTATTCCTTTATATTTCATCGATGCTACAAGCCTACTTACTAATTGATGCCATAAGATCTTTATCTTTTTTCCTTTTTTAAAATTAAGTTTAGGGGCTGGGGAGATGGCTCAGTGGAATAAGTGCTTCCCTGGCAAGCGCAAGGGCCTGAGTTCAATCCCTGGTTTGGCCAAAAAAAAAAAAAGAAAAAGTGCTAAGTTCAGTTCTAGAAAAAAAAAATCAAAGCCTTCTTATAAAGCCGGGCATGGTGGCACATGCCTGTAATCCCAGCACTTGGGAGGCTGAGGCAGGAGGATTGTTGTGAGTTCAAGACCAGCCTGAGCTACAAAGTGAGCTTAAGGCCAGCCTGAACTGCATAGTGAGACCCTGTCTCAGAAAGACAAAAATAAATAAATAAATAAAATAAAATTAAGTTTATTGGTACAGATTGTTGGGTTCAAGCACTAGTGAGGCTGAGGCAGGAGTATTGCTTCAAGGTTGAGGCCAGCCTGAACTGCCTAGTGAAAACCTATCTCAAAAAAACTTATTGGTACAGTTTGTTTATTGATTGATTGATTGATTGATTGATTGATTGATTGGCAGAACCAGGGATTGAACTCAGACCCCTTGTGCTTGCCAGGGAAGCGCTTATTCTACTGAGCCATCTCCCCCCGCCCCTTGGTCCCATTACCCTATCCTCCCTTAAGCCTCTCTTGAACTCATTATGTAGTGTCCAGGCAGGCCTCAAACTCACAGCAATCCTCCTGCCTCAGCCTCCTAAATACTGGATTACAGGCATGTACCTGCACATCCAATCCTATTTTATTTTGTACTTTTTTAGGGAAGGATTTACAGGGTGTTCAGAGTCTCACTACCTGGGATTACAAGCATGTGCCACCAGGCTCAGTCTCAGTTGCCATCTCAGCATGCCCCAGGGGTGCAACAGGCATGGCAGCCCTGGGGATTGAACCCCTAACCCCTGCACCTGCTTGCAGGCACTTTAATCCATTGAGCTATTTGGCAAGCCCTGTATTCCTTTAGTTTGGATTCTGGTTCTACAGATTTCTGCTGTCAAAAATATATAAATATCCCTAACTCCTGACTACAGTGCCTGTTTCTCAAGTGCCTGCACTCAATTTTCTTTGAGGGTATACTTTAAATTCTGCCTAATTGTCTGAGAAATGCAGATGTAGTTAGTGGAGTGTCATTGACAGTGTCCATAATAGGAAAAGAAGGATTAGGCACACTTAAGCATTGATCAGAGAGTCACTTTAGTAGTGATAATTGCAGACATGAAAAATTGTGAGACACTACAGATCCTTCACCACCAAATAAAATGTTTGCAGAGATCTAGTAGTCCTGAAGACACATACAACAGCATAGATCACAATAAGGCCAAAAAAAATGTGTATTTCTTTTTTTTTTTTTTTTTTTTTTTTTTTTTTTTTTTGGTGGAACCAGGGATTGAACTCAGGTCCTTGTGCTTGCCAGGCTCTTACTCCACTGAGCCATCTTCCCAGTCCAAAAAATGTATATTTCAACAATTAGAGAGAGGCAGGTAGGACCAGTTAGTTCCTCTCAGCAAGAATAATTCACACAGCCATAGTTCAAATTTACCTTTTCTTTTTTTTTTTTTTTTTCGCAGAACCAGGGATTGAACTCAGTCCCTTGCACTTGCCAGGGAAGTGCTTATTCCACTGAGCTGTCTCCCCAACCCCCAAAATTTACCCTTTCATCCAAACAATCATTCATCAAAATTTCAGATTCACCTCATAATTGTGGAAATGACTAGTCTGTACACATTAGCTTTTCTAAGAAAAAAAATTATAATCGTGAAGGGAAGTTTAACAGTGGAAAAAAACAGAAAAATGGCTTAACAGAGATAAAAAAAAAAGGAGTCACTTTATAGCTTCCCAGAAGATAGAGGTCAGAGAAAGATGTTATAAACAACAACTACTAGTGGTTAACCAGTGGAATGGAGGACACTCATTCCAGTGATGCCAGTCTGTTGTTCCCAATAATATTTTCTCAAGCAGACTCGTGAAAGAGATTACATACTGCCAAGATTGGATACAGTACTTCTGTACCTATATACCACCCCATCCAACTTGTGGTTTATCTGGCAGTTACCCCAAGCACTATTCCATCTAGTCAGTGAACGCCCCAGATCTGATCATAGGCCAAGGAAATTATTTGATGCTAGTGATATCAAAATGCCTACATCCACATCTTTGTCCCTGAATAGAAAATGGAAAGACAAATCGGTACTATATCTTGCACAGCTCCTACATCTGCCTCTGTACTGATTATCACATCTATACCTGCAGGTACCAAAACCACCATTACTCCCCAACCCAAATATTCTAAAAGGTGGCTTCCTGCTCTGCATGCCATGCTGAAGCTCAATACTTATAACATGACCATATCTAAAATAAACCAAGTTCTTACAGCAGCTGTGACACAAGCTTCATTCAGACCGCTATACCATATGCTTTCAACACCTCTAACTTCTCAGGCTTCTTAGCTCTCTACACAAGCCCAGCCATTTAATCACTCTCCTATATCTTTAACATCTGATACTCAACTCTGAGATCCTGTGTGTCACAAAGAATAAGCAGACCTTAGACAAACATAGACCCATCAAACATTTAATTAGCACTCCTTCTATTTCATCACAGTCAAAGGTTAATATTCTAAGAGTAGTTAAGCAAGGACCAGTGTCACAGTTGACCACATGTAATTGCTAACAAGCAGTAATGAGCCTATATCTCTCTTTTTTTTTTTTTTTTTTTTTTTTTTTGTCTTTTTGAGACAGAGTCTCACTGTGCAGTTCAGCCTGGCCTTAAGCTCACTTTGTAGCTCAGGCTGGTCTCGAACTCACAGCAATCCTCCTGCCTCAGCCTCCCGAGTGCTAGGATTACAGGCATGCGCCACCACGCCCGGCTGAACCTATATCTCTTTAAATTCTTCAGTGTTAAAAGTTGCCAGAGAAGTCCAGCACATGGTCTAAATCAAACCTACCAGGAGTCAGGTGTGGTAGCACACAGCTATAGTCCCAACACTTGGGAAACTGAGGCATTAGAATTGCTGCAAGTTCGAGGTAGCCTAGGGTATAAAGTGAGTTGAAGGCCAGCCTGAACTCCATGGTGCAACCCTGTCTCAAAAAGGCAGGCAAATGGGGCCAGTCAAATACCTCAGCAGATTGAAGCTCCTGCAAGCAGACTCAGGGACCATGGGTTTGATCCCTGGTCCTGCTGTGCTGGCCCCACCCCCGGAGACACAATTGAGACTGTGCGTAGCAGAGCATGCCTGTAATCCCAGCACTTGGGAGGCTGTAAACAGGAGGATCACTATGAGTCCAATTTATGCAGTGAGGCCCTGTATACCCTGTCTCAAAACAAATGCAAAAAAAAGGTAGAAACACACATGCACACAAATGAAGAAAATAGAGATTTAAGAGATATATATAAGTTTGTGTAAGGAGAGCATCATATAAAGTGTACCCACTTTTAAGAGCTGGAGAGCTAGCTCAGTAGTATAAGTGCCTACTGGTGAGTGCCCAGGTAAGTTCAATCCCCAGTACAAAAAAAAAAAAAAAAAAGCCTGTAATCACCTTATTTTACACTGAAAATATTTTCCATGGATATGTCAGATTTATGTGACATTTATGTGAGATTGATACCACATCAAGGTTTTGTACTGAATACCTAGCTCTTAGATAATGAAGACATTTTATTCAATTTAGGTTTGTTTACAATAGGAAATAACCAGGACTTTTTTTTTTTTTTTTTTTTTTTTTTTTTTTTTTTTTTTTTTTTTTTTTTTTTTTTTTTTTTTTTTTTTTTTTTTTTTTTTTTTGTCTTTTTTTTGAGACAGGGTCTCACTATGCAGTTCAGGCTGGCCTTAAGCTCACTTTGTAGCTCAGGCTGGTCTCGAACTCATAACAATCTTCCTTTCTCAGCCTCCCAAGTGCTGGGATTACAGGCATGTGCCACCACGCCCGGCAACTTTTTATTTTTTAGTTAGGGTCTCACTATGTAGATCTGACTCTTAGTATCTGCCTGTGTCCAGCTTCCCAAGAGCTTGGATTACAGGTGCACACCACCACACCCAGTCTCAATCACCATCTCAGTGCACCCCTGGAGCAGGAATAGTATGCCAGGCAGGGATTGAACCCCAGCCCCTGTGCTCTGCAGGTGCTTTAGTTCACTGAACTGTCTGGCTGCCCTAAAGATTTATTTGGCTATTTGTATTTGTTAGCTTATTCTAGAGAGTCTGAACACTTTTTGTTTGTTTGTTTGTTTGTTTGTTTGTTTTGTTTTGAGGATTGAACTCAGGACTTTCCACTTGTCCAGAAGGCACTTGTGCCATTGAGCCAAATCCCTGGCCCCAACCCAGACTTTTAAACAATAGGCATTTATTTCTAGTTAATTTAAGAGAAGTCATGGGCTGGCTTGGTGACATACCTATAATGCTGGCACTTGAGAAGCTGAGCACAAAAATAACTGAGTTCAGGGTTAGACTGAACTATAGTGAGACCTTGAAGAAAAGGGAAATTGTGAAGTATACATTACAAGGTTAATGCACATTGTCTTCACTGACCTAGATTCTATTCACATCCTTACCTCTTCTCATCCAATGAAGTTGAGAAGTAAAGCCAGAGCCTCCTGAATGCTAAAGAATACCCTCTAGATTATTTTGTTTCGTATTAGCACCAAGGATCAGAGATATAGCTCAGCAATACAGCACCTGCCTTGAAAACCCGAGGTCCTGAGTTCAATTGCCTGTACCAGGAAAAAAAAGTCTCAGCACTGAGCTTGCTCACTGTTTGTTTTGTTTTGCTTTGTTTTGTGACATACTGTTACTTTGTGATTTAGGCTGGCTTAAATTCTCTGTGTGACTCAGAGTGACCTCACACTTTTATTGATTCTACTTCTTCTCCCTCCTGAATGCCAGAGTTATGATTCTGTACTGTTATGTCCAGCTGAGCTTGCTTTTTTTAAGCTTATCTCATGATCTGGAGTTCTTCGACCATGAGATACTTAGTACAGACAAAAGAGGAAAGGCCTGGCAAGTACAAGGGCCTGAGTTTAATCCCCAGTTCCACAAAAAAAAAAAAAAAAAAAAAAAAGGAAATAATAGTAAGTGAAGCATGCACATTCTTCCTAAGGAAACTTGAAGACCACATTGGTATAAATTGGTTAGTTTTTTGTTGTTGTTTTTTTTTTTTTTGTCATTTTGAGACAGGGTCTCACTGTGCAGTTCAGGCTGGCCTTAAGCTCACTTTGTAGCTCAGGCTGGTCTCGAACTCACAATAATCCTCCTGCCTCAGCCTCCCAACTGCTGGGATTACAGGTCTGCACCACCACACCCAGCTATAAATTGGTTAGTTTATAAATCATGTAACCACACTTCAGCCAGAAGACAAACTGTAAAATAACGGTCATTATTAAGATGACAGCACTTAAAAAAATAAATCACTATTCTGTTAGTACAAATTAGAATTGGACGTGTATTATGGAATATATCTAATACAGTTATAATTCTGAAGCAAAGTTTTTGCTAAATATAAAAAGCAAAGTGAAACTTTCTTCTACGGTACAGGTTTTATTTCTGTTTTTTTCTTAATCTCTAAAAATAAGGAATAACATCTCAATAAAAACATGTTGTCGATTATGTAGTGGCACACCACTATAATCTCATTTACATAGAAGGCCAAGCATCACAAGTTCCAGGCTACCTAGACAGCTTAAGACGGTCTCAAAAATATAAATGGCTGGGGTATAGTATAGTTAGACATTAAAACTTATGCTTCACCTGTGCAGGTCCCTAAATTTGATCCCTAGAATAGCAAGTGGTGAAAAAAAATTAGTATTATGCATTAAAAGATTAAAATCATCAACCACATTAGTGTCTAAAATATCTCTGGTACTCAAAAATCTGTGTTGTGAAAATGGACTGAAAAAAAGGCCACTTAGTTTCTGGGCATGGTGGTGCACTCCTGTGAGGCAGAGGCTGGAGGATCCCCATAAGCTTAAGGCTACCTTGAACTACCTAGTACAAAAACAAAAAATGAAAATATCGCTATGTTACAATTAGTTCTTCATCTTGTATAGAATGAAACAGGAAGAAAATGATGTATTCTGTGGTACTTTTTTTTCCTCCTATATTGAGAAACTAGGGCCTCATGAATGCTAAACAAACTCTACAACTGAGCTATATCCACCACCTCAACCCCTTTTCTTGGAGAAAAAAAAAATGTTGCTTTGTTACCCAAAATGGTCTTGAATTTACAATCCAACTGTCTCAGTTGTCAGAGTTGCAACTGTAATCTCAGTTGCTGAGATTATAGTCATATATAGTTTACTTTGGGTTTTTATGGTTTTTGTTTTGTTTTGTTTTGTTTTGTTTTTTGTGGAACCGGGGATTGAACTCAGGCCCTTGTGCTTGCCAGGGAAGCGCTTATTCCACTGAGCCATCTCCCCAGCCACTCTGGCTATCTTTTAGGGGGCATTTTTGTTGTTGTTTTCGTTTGGTGTTTTGTGCCAGGCATTGAGCTGAGGACCCTACACTTGCCAGTCTGGTGCATAAGCCACTGAGCTGTCTCCCTGGCCCTTATTTTTTAGTTTAGTTTTTATGGTTTTTTTATAGTACAGGGTCTACAGGGTCTCACTACACAGATTGGACTTGTAGTGATTTTCCTGTTTTTCAGCCTCCCAAGCAATGGGATTACAGGCATGCGCCACCATGCCCAATCTCAATCACTGTCTCGATGTGCTCTGGGTAAGGGGGCCAACAGGCCTGGGATTAAACTCCCTGGCCCCTGCATCTGCCTAAGCAAGTGCTTTAATCTGCTGAGCTATTTGACTGGCCCCTGTTTTGTAGTTTTTGAGACATGGTCTTGCTGTGCACCTCAGGCTTGCCTTAAACTTACTGTGTATCCCAAGCTGGCTTCAAACTCTGGATCTTCCTGCTTCCAATAACCCAGTGCAAAGATTACAGATATTTGCTTATGTGCTCACCTTTCTACATTTTCAGCTGGACTTTTTCATGAGGCTACTGAGCATCTTTTCAAATGTATGAAGGTTATTTAATTATATTTTTGTGAATACTAACTTCCAATCTGTACCACAGTTTTCACTAGGTTTTAGTATTCTGCTATTTTTCATCCCTAAAGTTTTCAACTCTTTTAGATTTTTTTTCTTTTTAATCTTTTATTATTTATTTGGTGGTGCAGGTCTTGCTATGTAGCTCAGACTCATAGTGATTCTCTTGTCTCAGCTTTCCCAGCACTGGAATTACAAGAGTGTACCATCACACAGGATACACCGGGTTTCAGTGGTCAGCACAGCACGAGGTACCAGGGATCAAACCTGGGTCTTTGCACTTGCCAGGTCATGAAAAATAAAGGAAAATAAAAAGTGCTTTGTATGATAATTGTGTGTGAGAAGCCCAACTTGGTGGTACACACAATAGTCTTAGCACTTGGAAGGCTGAGGCTGGAGAATTATATGAGTTCAAAGACCAGCCTGGTCTACTAGTGAGCTCAGGGCCTGCCTCAATTACAAAGTAAGACCCTGTCTCCAAAAATAAAACAACAACAAAAAATAAATAAATAAAGATTTATTTGTATCATAATGAATAATTAAGGAGGACATTGAATTTGTATCTTTCCTTGCTTTTATACTGATTGTCCTCAAGTTTTCCTGATTGTACAATTACTTATTTTTTTACAATTATAATTTGTATGTATAATTTTTCTAGAATTTTTTTCTAAAAAAATTGAGGACAGCAGGAACAGTAGACTATTAAAGTAGTGTTTTATGCTAGACTGTATAAATATAGCCTATTAACGTGAAGGTTATTTTAAGAATTCAGAAAGAAAAGAACCAGGCACTGAGGCACACAACCAGAATTCTAACTACCTGGAAGACTAAGGGCGTAGCATCACAAGTTTGAGGCCACCTTATGCAACTTCAGGTTCTAGGCCAGCCTAGACCATATAGTGGCACCCTCTCTTTCTCTGCTATAAACAAACAAAACAAATAAGCCAGGCATAGTAGCACACACATGTAAATCCAGCCCCCTAAAAGGCTTAAGACTAGGGGATCACAAGTTGGATCCCAGCCTGGGCAACATGATGAGACCTTATCTCAAAAAATAAAAATAAAAAAGTTTGGTCTGGGAAGATAGCTTGGCAGTCTAGGCACTTGAGTGGCAAGCACAAGGACCCGAGTTTGATCTCCAGCACATCATATCATGTAGCCCTGTGCCTTGCTGGCCATTGAAATCAGGCATGGTGATGCACACCTGTTATCCCAGTGCTGGGGAACCTGGGACAGAAGGATCACTATGAGTCCTGGCTGTGTACAAGACTCTGTACCAAGTACATTAATAAATCTTTAAAAGTATTTAAAAATTAAAAGGTTCAAGGGGCACAGTGACACATACCCATAATTCCAGCACTCAGGAGGTTGAGGCAGGAGTATCCCCATGAATTTAAGGACAGCCTGGGTTTTATATATGTAGCAAGACCCTGTCTCAAAATGAATGAATGAATGAATGAATGAATGAATGAATGAATGAATGAATGAATGAATGAATGAATGAATGAAATGTATAATAAAAAGGCTCTAGGAGCTGGGGAGATGTCTCAGTGGAATAAGCACTTCTCTGGCAAGCACAAGGGCCTGACTTCAATCCCCAGTTTTGCAAAAAAAAATAAAAGAAAAATAAAACACTCAGGATATAGCTCAGTGTAGAGGTTCTGGGTTCAATCCCCAGTACCAAAAACAAACCAAAAGGAAGATAAGTCAGAAGAATTTCTGTCAGTTTGAGGTCAGCCTACGCTACATAATTCAAGGTCAGCCTGAACTGTAAAGCACAACTGTCTCAGAAACATCAAATAAAAAATAAATAAAAGAGCAAAAGGCGTAAGGCAAAGTGTGAGGAAGAGACAAAGTTCAACTTCTGTATAAAATTAATAGTCTCATTTTTATAACTTCAACTATGTATTAAAGAAAACATAATTTCAGCTGGGCATTGTGGCACATACCTATAATCCCAGAATACTGGTGGCAGAAGCAGGAAAATTGATGAGGTTGAGACCAGCCTTAACTGCATAGCTGCATAGCATAACAAGGCCCTATCTCAAAAGGACAAAAAAAAAAAAAAAATTACAAAACCTTGCTATGAGGCTTACTGTCCTTTATACCTGTCTCCTCATTCAAAATAGACGTAAGTATTTTTCTCTCGAGTGACTTGAACTAATAGTGGCACACAGGTGTTCAGAGAGCCAAGGATTTGGCTGAACAGCACAAGCACCTTCCTGACAAATACAAGGTCCTCAGTTCAATCCCTGATAAACAAAACAAAAAAGTGTTCAGAATCTCTAGTCAAATAAATATTTTCCTTAATCTGCCACTTCACATAGTCCAAGAGCTATTTTTACAAATGTAGGGCCAGCCAGGCAGCAGTTTAAAGTGCCTGCTCAGGCAGATGAAGGGACTGGGGTCCAATCTCCCATGTGCTGTGCTGGCCATTCCCCTGGGCCACACTGAGATGGCAACTGAGACGTGGCATGATGCCATGTCCCTATAATACCAGCTCTTGGGAAGCTGAAAACAGGAAAATCATTATGAGTCTGATCTGTATAAGTGAGACCCTGAAGACCCTGTACTAAATACTTTTTTAAAAAAAGAAAAAAGTGGGTTTTTTCACCTGGGCATGGTGGCTCATCCCTATAATTCCAGCTTTTGGGAAGCAAAGGGAGGCAGATCACAGGGCACTGTGTAGTGAACTCAATGTCTCAAAAAAAAAAAAGCCGGGCGTGATGATGCAGGTCTGTAATCCCAGCACTCGGGAGTCTTAGGCATGAGGATTGTTCTGAGTTCAAAGGCCAGCCTGAGCTATAAAGTGAGCTTAAGGCCAGCCTGAACTGCATACTGAGACCCTGCCTCAAAAAGACACAAAAAAAAATCTTTTGTTTTCAATCATTAGTTTATATTTTTAATTAACTTCATTTGTACATTTAGATGTATATAATGGTAACATTCATCATAGGAAATTTGTGCATGATGTATCTTGGATTTATTTATTTATTTGTATTTAAACTTGAGTGAAAAATAGAAGCAAAAACAAATAGAAAAAATGGCATAAACAGTAGCTTACAACAATAAATACGTTACAGATTTTCAAAACATGGATAGCTAATTATATATATATATTTTTTTTTAAATCCAACACAGATCAGCTGTCCACAATAGAAGCACATTTTTTTTTTTTTAAGTTTCTTTTTTTTTTTTTTTTTTTTGTGACAGGGTCTCGCTATGCAGTTCAGGCTGGCTTTAAGCTCACTTTGTAGCTCAGGCTGGTCTCGAACTCACATCAATCCTCCTGCCTCAGCCTCCTGAGTGCTGGGATTACAGGCATGCGCCACCACGCCCGGCTAATAGAAGCACATTTTCCACAGAAGTTGTTGACTTAAGCCATTCACAGCTCAGTATATTAATATGATTTTACTTTATATACCTCCATTTTTATACTTTTCTGCTGGATGGTTAACACCAAGTTAAAGCATGACCTATATAATAAGAAATGTAACTTTTGTATCAGATAAGGTCAGTCAGGTACCCTCAGGGTTTATCCTGTAACCCTGTACCGCACTTTGTAGATCCCTTGTCAGTGTCAGCCTTGTGGATGAGTCACGGCCATTGCTTGACCAATTTGCTCTCTGTGGAAGCCTGAGAGAAAGTTTTCTCTCCATGTGACTCTCCTTAGGCACACTATACATCTCTGTGGCCTCATAATCTCCTTGATCAGAAAATTTGGGGCATTGCTGAGTTACATAATGTTAGGTTACAAATTCTCCTATGCCCTGATTCTTCGCTGACCTTGAAAGGCTAGGGCCAAAATGTTGGCTGACCTTGCAGCCTTTCTTTTTCTTCAGTTTTTGGTTAGCAACTTTAAGTTGTTAACCCTCCAGAAAAGAAGTTTATTATTACCCTGCAACATATGCAGTTGTTTACCCACACTATTAGTCTAAATATCAGACATCATAGGCATAACATAGAACATGTATTTTCCATCAAGTATTGAGACACTAAACTCTTAAGTCCATACAGAATATGAAGAAGAAAAAAAATTTTTTTTCAAATAGGAATGAACACTTACATATATTTACATAGATATTTAGAAACCCATCCATATACAGGATAGTAGCATCGTAGCAGTACTGTCTTGTGACTTTTTTTGTCTTATTTTTCATTTACTACCCTTTAAAAAGGGACAGTATAGTAATAGCTGGTATGTCATGACAAGAAGTATATATCTAGAAGACCAGAATGGCAGGCATTTGGAGCGTGACCCTTCTGTTACACTTTGTTAAATTCAGTGCAGTTGCTTGGTTCACAGGTATCAGCATATATAGTTAGTCGAGGTAAGAATCCTGCCACTTAACTGCTAGTTTCAAAAATCTGATGTAGCCGGGCATGGTGGCGCATGCCTGTAATCCCAGCACTCGGGAGGCTGAGGCAGGAGGATTGTTGTGAGTTCGAGACCAGCCTGAGCTACAAAGTGAGCTTAAGGCCAGCCTGAACTGCATAGTGAGACCCTGTCTCAAAA